>OZ034803.1:53828593-53849057 GCA_964028335.1 Altica lythri
CAGGCCCATTCCCAGAGACCGACGATGGGAACAAGTACATATTGGTGGCGTCGGATTACTTTACCAAATGGGTTGAAGCACATGCCATCCCAAACCAAGAGGCCTCGACAGTGGCAGACGTGCTGATAAAAGAGATGTTTAGTCGGTTTGGAGTGCCACTGGAGCTACATTCTGATCAGGGACGGAATTTCGAGTCTGGCCTATTCCAGAGCATTTGTGAAATACTCGGAGTCAAGAAGACCAGGACAACGCCTCTTCACCCACAGTCAGATGGCCTAGTCGAAAGAATGAATAAAACTGTGGGAAAATATTTGGCTAAAGTGGTCTCTGACCATCAAAGAGACTGGGACCGGTACCTTCATCTGTTCACCATGGCCTACAGATCAGCCGTGCAAGAGTCTACTAGAGAGACACCAGCTTGTGTCATGTTCGGCCGAGAAATAAGATTACCCTGTGACCTAGAGTTTGGATGTAAGCCCGGAACAGAGATAGCTGGTGAGGACTACGTGAGCACATTGAGGGGCAGGCTACACTACATTCATGAGAAGGTCCGACAAAACATACAAGTAGCTAGTGACCGAATGAAGACCCGCTATGACAGCAAAGCTACAGAAGGTGGTTTCAACGCTGGAGATTTGGTCTGGCTGTACAACCCCCAGAAGAAGAGAGGATTATCACCTAAGCTACAGAGGAATTGGGAGGGTCCATACAGAGTGGTAAAGAGGATCAATGATGTAGTGTACCGTATACAAAAACTACCAAGGGGCAAGAGGCGCGTGGTCCATGTAAATCGGTTGGCGAAATACGAGGCGGACTACGACGAACAAGACGAGACCCATCTGAGAAGGACGACCAGCCCAGAGCATGTTGAGATGAGTTTCGACCAGTTCATGGAGAACTATGGTGGAACTGGGAAGGCACGATTCGGAGTTACCACCGAGCAGCAGCAGGACCTCTTCTCTGTGCCTGGAGATTATTCCCTAGCCCATTGTGTCGCCGAAGATCTGCGTATGTCCAGGGGAATAGCATTAGTCTTCAGGAAGAAGTTTGGCCATGTATTTGAGCTCTCCAGACAACAGCCCCATCCCGGAAAAATTCTGAGTCTCACTGACGGTCATCGTCACCTCTTCTACATGGTGACTAAGAGGTTTTCCGATCACAAGCCCAGCTATAGAAGTATGTGGAATACCCTGCTGAACCTAAGAGACGAACTTACCAGGTTGGGAGTGAAGAAGCTGGCTGTGCCTAAGTTGGGTTGTGGTCTAGACCAACTCAACTGGAGAGTCGTCCGGAACATGCTCGAGGTGCTTTTCCATAAGACAGGAATAGAGATACTCGTGTGCATTTTCAACCCGAGCGGAAACACAATGAAGGAGAAGACTGTGGATTGCTATTTCGAAAAGCAAGGGAGCTGCAGAAAGGGAGATGCCTGTAGGTTCAGACATACCAACCAAGGTGTTCGGGGACCGAACGTCTTAAGGAGGGGGCAGTGTAACGAGCGAGATCCCCTTAGTACGCCCCTGTCGCTCTCCAGGTAAACAACGCGCTTATTCTCGAACAGAACAATCAGGAAAATTCCTTCCTTTCTACGTGCGTCGAGAAAGTGTTATCGAAAGACGTTCTGGAAGCTGTGGACTGGTATATAAGCGGAGAGCCACGATCCGCGGGGAAGTTTAAAAGTTTATAGCGATAGTCTAAATATTCGAGCGAACTACGAAGTGAAAATAAATAGTGAATATAAATCGAAGTTAATTGTAGTACATAAATTAGTGTGTTATAGTTAGTTTAGTTATTTAGTTATAATTCGTTTAGTTTATTGTGTGTGTAAATAAATTAGACATTTTCGTTCAGCAGTGATTTTATTTTGAACCCCTAGAACGTAACAGTACTTTTGACTATTTTTGTATTCGACTTGTCCTTCAAAATCGTTTTTATACTCTTTTTAGAATGTCTTGAAAAAGGAAATAAACATTTCCAAAAACTCGACCTTTTAACAAAGAGTTTACTTTAACCTTTGCCCGAGTTTTGACTGCATCCTTAAGATCATACTCTTTTAAATTATCCTAGCTTTCGACCCTTTTTGGAGTCATCTTCATGGATCTAGATGGAAAAGTTTTTATTTGTACAATAGTTACAGTGTTATACAACTTACATTTAGTTAAGGATGTGTCGTTAGACATTGACTACAATGGTAAGTGGATGTGGGAATGTTTTTTTGAAATATGTATAAACAGGTATGTATATTTACTAACACTAAACACGATGGACTAGAAATTGTTAACGAACTTTTTTAAGTTTATTTTACAGATCAACCACACCTAGGGAAACTGAAGAATGGAATCACAGATGACAGGTGACGATCGAGCTACAATAGATGAGACTGTATAAAAAAGAAATGGAGCCGAGTTGACAGCGTCTAGTGTTTGGTGGATAGGTTGTTTTGTTTGTCGAATATGCTTGGTTGTGTTAATCACAACAAATCACTATTTTACAAAGATTGTTAATGGTTGATCGTAAATAATCACATTCCCCTTTGTTACTTTGTTACTTCATTGTTAAAAGATATGCATAAATGTCACTTAAGTTTTCAATGTCTGATCGTTTGTTGAGACATTTCTCACTATTCGCTGCTATCTATGGTGCGATTTCAGAAATAACTGTTTGTTGGTGTTGGTTTCTCTGTCCAAAATCACAACGTTATCATAGTCCCAACATGTTTAATGGCCTCAACATGTAACCCTAGAGCGCTTCTGTCAGGGTATAATATGACGTCACTTTTATGTGAAGTCAAGCGATCTTCGAGTTTCCTCATTTTCTGTCCAGTACACACCTTATGACACGATCCACACGGTATAAAGTACACAATTCTGATTGTGAGTCAATTTTATCTTTCAGGTTAGTGAAAGCATTCCAAACAGCTATTATCACATTAAGGTCATTAAAATGGTCCCTTAATTTTGGTGTTGGTGTGAGAACAAATGGCAGGCTGTGATAACGAGCGATGGGGCTCTCAATCTGTGAGGTCTCTTGAATTTGTGTGCGAAAACCCTTCGACACAAGTGTTGAAGATAGTGTGGTTGACTAATTTTGGATCAATGAATAATTTTGCTACAGTTCGTAGATTTCCAACCGAAACGACGTATCACATATGTTAAGAATTCTTTCTTTCATTTGCTTGATGAGGTTGGTCTTTATGGACTGCTTTAAATGTTCAAATAACGCATAGAGCTCATTGGATTTTTGGACCAGTCAACCATAACAACATCATGTACTCTGATGAACTTCGCATCTAAAAAGGAGACCGTACTATACGAATTTTCTTGTTCTATTGTATATTTTATATATTTCTGTTGCCGATCACGCTAGAATTATATCATCAACGCTTTTTTTTAGGAAGCACAGCTCATAGGGTAGTGTTGGCATAATTTTATCAAGTGAGAAATCCATCACAAAATTGGATACAGGTAGTATCGACGAAATAGTACCCATTGGAGTACCAAACGTTTGTTGGTAATAAATGTTATTAAATGTAAAGATATTACGTTCAAAAATAAATTTCAGTAGGGTAACAAACGTGTTTGGCAGTGATTTTCTATACTGCTCCATTTATTACTGATGGCGTCTTTACAGATTTTACACGTTGCTAAAGAGTGATTTATATTTCTCAGGTCAGGTGTAGTTATTAAATAAGGTTTTGACTTGAAAGAAGTCTTTGATGAAGTTTTTGTTCTCCGTCTGTTAAATATTTTGTGATATTGATAAAAATTGATCAGTCTATATCGCAGCATCCTGTGTCCTAGAGTTAGGAATTCTAACCAGGCACAAATCCAGGTTATGTATCTGGAATATACTGACAGCATGGCACTAGATATGTTTGTATTATTTTTTTTATCATTGTATGTATAAGACTCTCAAATATATATATATATATATATATATATATAACGAACGGAGCGTTATGACAGTCTAGTAATAAACAGAAAAAAAAAAAAAAAATGATACAAAGTATCTTGCGTAATACTGTCAAAATTTGTGCGTGGTTAGAGTTTTCTAACACAAATGCACATTGATGCTGCAACATGAATATAAATATCAACTATTCTATACAAGGGCAAAACCAACTACAGACATGTTTCGATCTTGTTAGATCTCATCAGTGCAGTATAGGTTGTCTCTTCAGTCACTAATGTATATATATATATTGTAGCATTTCCAAAAAACCACCTTAAATAATATAATCTTCTCGTTTACACTTTTGTCGGTATGCAACCAACCTTACCTATTCCAAGGTCAGATACATATTTTGGATTCAAATTTTGACAGGCGGAAGCGGATATCGAGCGTAAATACTCGATAAGACCCGAGTTAAGCAACCGGGGTGAGAGGACGCACTTAGAACAGCACTTACGATTTTACGTGACAAGCGAAAGGACGCTGATTTCCTCGTTTGTGAAAATTAATGGCTGCCGGTTAATTCACAATATTAAGATTACCGTTTGTTCTTGGTTTATTCCGTATCGGAAGTGTATAAAAAATACTGCATTTCAATTTGGATGTAGATGTGCTTAAATTGGAAGTACAATCTGTTTGATTTATGGTATCAATAAAATTTTGGTGCTACGTGCTGTCTGTGGAAGACTCCATTTTGAAATTTTTATAAAATTATATGGTACCGAGGTAAATGGATACCTAGTGATCTAAAAACCTTATGGATGGTTTTATAGATGCTTTCCTATGTGCTGATGTTTAATTCTACATGGTTCTTGGTTAATTATGGTATGTTTAAAGAAGCCTTTTTATAGTAGAAGCGTGACTTTCCGGTCACGAAGTATGATTTTTGGTTCCGGATTACAAGGTAAACTTTCGACTATTCTTTCTGTTATTTCTCTATGTTCGATACTTAGTTGAACTGCGAATATTCTAAGAAACAGTCACAATTTTAGTGCTTATTCGGAAGAATATGCTTTTGGAAACTTTTTATAGTGATTCTATTTAAATTTAAATTGTTATAAGCTTTTAGCGGCATTAAATCAGTTGATAACATTAGTTACTATTCAAATCTATGGAACTATGATTGAATGATAAATATGTAGTGTTTTTAAATTTTGTTTTTTAACTTTCTTCAAAGTGTTGGTGTTCAATCGTAATCTTACATGATTATCGCCTCTATGGTACTTGTATTGATAAATTTCATATTTGTATTCATGTATGTAGTAATCTTTAGATATTTAGAACACTCAGAGTGCACTCTTTAGAGAACTGAATTTTGTTTTTAAAGAAAGGAAATATACCTTCAGTATATATTTTGTTTTAATTGAGTTCTCTACATACTTTCGTTTATTGAAAATAGGTTATGCAATTTAGATAAGATCTGTAATATTATATGTACAGGAATATTAGTTTTTTAATAACCGTATTGTCAAATACCGGTTAATATCTTTCACTGTATAAACAGAAGTGTTAGCTTTTTGGTGATAACCGTTCTCACTAATACTGGTGATTTTTGTTTAATTTTTTTAATACATTGTTTTATTGTTTTTATTGATATAGTTGAGTATTTATTTCTTATACCTTCCCAGTAACTGTTCTGATTCAAACCTCTTGTTTAATAAAGATTTAGATTTTAATAAGACAAAAGGATTCAAGGAACTGTAGATTCAATAAGGTAAGTTTAAAATAACTATTGACTTAAGGATATAGCTCAATTAAAGTGTGTTCCCTAACCATTTCAGTTTTAATCAACTTTTTCTCAATAGGTTTCTTATTTTCTTTCCTATTTCACTATAAAAAAAATAAGTGGCGCCCTTTACCGATTTGTAAATATTTCCTATGTTTCCTTCTTCCTAGATACTCGCCTAATTGCTCCTTCGACCCACGACTCGCTCTCCTCCTACCCCCTGAGTGCCGTCCGCATTTGGCTAACCCTTTGTGAGCCTTTAACATCAAAAAAGGGGTTACAATATATATATATATATATATATATATATATATATATATATATATATATATATATATATATATATATATATATATATATATATATATTTATATATATATATATATATATATATATATATATATATATATATATATATATATATATATATATATACACTTTTATTAATTACCTAGTTATTATCTATAGATAGAAGATAGTCGCAGAAAAGTATGTCATGCTAACTTACCCCATAAGATATCTTCTCTGATTCATAACAGCTTGAGCAGCAGAAAGCGCAACAGCTTGAGATGGTCGTCGTAATGCTTGGATAATAGCAGATGCTCTCCTGGAGTTACTATGAGAGTTATTTGGAGTTTCATTGGCCACTTCTCTGTTATAGCTCACTATCTGGGGATCATTGTTGATAAAAATTTGTGGTATTGGTGGTGGGGTGTGTAATGTATCTCTACTCCAAGCATTTTCAGCATCCGGATTTGGAGAAGGTGGCGGGCTACAAGTATAACAATATATATTTAAAATCAAAAATGTTAATTGGCTTGTAAAATTAAATAAACGAAATAAGAAACACTTAAGACTTACGAGGACTGGCTATTAAATAAAGAGACTACCGCCTAGAGGGCGCCCTAGAGGAATGGAGAAAAACAAGTAGTGCGTTGGGTATCTATATTTGATTCAAATAGAAGTGTCATCAAGTAGTCTCTGGAAAATTCAAATTTGTAGTGGCAGCACCCACGTTTAGTGAAATTTGAATCGCAATATTAGCCAGCTTGTGATCAGATTTACTCAATATAACTCTATATTCAAAGATATAACTATAAACATTTTGACACATCGCGATGACATATAATTCCCTAAGTAAAGTTCTGTTTCCATTGAATCTAGTAATAAAGTTAAAGATGATCTCACACGTACCCAGCCCACTTGATGACACTTCTATTTGAATCAACTATAGAAGTTTTGTCTATGCACGTACTAAACCACGTTTTTGTCACTATTATAGTATTTGTGCAGTAGCGGTTTAAAACGAAAGTGTATTTTTCTCGTGACGAAAGACAGGAGCAACATATCAATCGCAAATTTCTCGTTAAATTAAAAAAAACTCAGACTAAGTGATATAAATTGTTGCAAGAGGCCTATGGGGACAATCTCGTGCGCGTGGTATAAGCGGTTCAGTAAGGGCTCAGATCGTCAATGTCGCCCTGTCGCTGTTTCAACTCCGGAAACAGTGAACAAAATCAACCAAATTGTGCGTGCAGATCCTCAAATGAACATCCGGATGAGTGTCGAGGATGTAAATGACGATAAAGAAACGGTTAGAAAATTTTTGCACGAAGAATTCTACATGACAAAAGTCTGTGCAAAATCGGTGCCAAAAAACCTGACTCCTTACCAAAAGCTCGTGCGTCAACAGGTCTGCTAAGATTTCCTTGAAAGGTTAAAATTAGACTCCGCAATGATTAAAGACATTATAACTAGCTACAAAACGTGGATTTTTTAACACGATGTTAAAACAAAGCGGCAATCGCCCAGAATTAAAAAAGCAAGGATGTCCAAATCACAATCAAGGCAATGTTCAACATTTTTCAACATTAATGGTATCATAATAAACTGAATGGATTTCAGACGGTCAGACTGTCAACCAGTCTTAGTATTTGTCAGTTTTGGCAACAGTGCAAGAACAAGTTGTTGGAAGAACAGCTGGTAGATTTTGCACCAGTACAACGCACCTTCCCATAACGCGCTATCTGTGAAGGAGTATTTGGCCAATAAACTCACTCTAGTGTTTGAACACGCGCCGTACTCGCCAGATTTGGCACCGTGCGACTTTTTTTGTTTCCGAAGATAAAATATGCTTCGAAAGAGACCCGATTTGAGTCGATAAAAGCGGTAAAGCAAAACACGGTAGAGCTCCTAAAGGCTCTTACCAAAGAAGATTACCAGGCAAGGGAAATGGAGTACATTAAAAGGGAGCATTCGAATATAGAATATTTTTTATAATCACACCCTTTTTTTGTGACCAGTTAATCGCCAGTTCTCGTAGTTATGTATGTACATTGTATTTAACAGTAGATGGAGTTTTGATGGTCCGTATTAATATCTTATTGGCTCCTACAGATTTATTCAACAGGCAGACCTCGTACAAACTAATTATATGTATTTTAATTTATACATAAACAAATTTTGTAAATGGCACATTTTGTGAGTTTTATTCACGTGAAAGTAATGAAAAAAAAACAATTATGAAAATTTGTACTTCCAAAAAATAAACCAATAAGTTGTCGTTAAATAAAGGACCAATTAAGAAATGTTGAAAACAACATCTCATTCTTTTCGTAACTGTTCGTCCTGAGGATTTTTCAAAGTTTTAATCTACATACCCTATATACGCGCGATTTGGGATTTTTATCTCACTTTTATATCTATCTCCAAATTAATATAAAACTCTTACCTGTTTTCTTCGTGCACAGTGTCCATTAAAACTCCTTTAATTATATTCTCTTTCCCCAGTGGATCTTAAGTTTCCTTTATTAAAAAGTTTTCCAAAAAACGACAAAAATGTATAGCTACCGTTTCCCTGAAAAATTATTGTTCTTATAATTTACGAAAACACGTATACACCAAGAATGTAAAATAGTTGTTCAGAAACTAAAACTCCTTTATCCGGATTGAACTTCAAAAAATAGATGTAACTACAAAAGACGTAAGTATTTTAGAAAATAGACACTTTTAATATTTTGTGTTATTAAGCTTTAAAAAGTATTTCGATGGCTAAAGTGTAAAACCTATTAAGTCGAATTTTCTATATTTTACAGATGAGAAAAAACTGCGATTACTGTTTAAATAATGCTTTCCAGTTAATGTTTCTAAAGACATAAGATAATATTACTTTTTGTACAACTGTCATTAAAAGTGACACTTTTAATGACAGCAAACAATGTTAAAAACGATTGTTTACATAACAGCGTGTTAAAAATACTTTTAACACGTTGCCATGTAAACAAGTTTACTTTTAACACGGTTTAGTTTACTTTTAACACGGTTTGGTTTATTGTCATTGCAAATTCGCTCGTTTCATTATCAAAATAGGGAAGTTGTACAAAAAACATTGTATGGTATTTGTGTTAAAAGTGATTTTATTTTGTTCGTGAAATTGTTCAATTCGCTCCGCTCATTTCACAAACGTTTTCACTCACAAAATAAAACCTCACTTTTAACACTCATATCATAAATAACTATTTATTATTTTTCATATGTGCATTAAATTGAATTGGTTTAAATAAAAAAAAATCGACTTAAGTGGTTTTTGTAATTTTTTCTTAAATCATTTTGCAACTTGTAATGTTTTGACATGATGTCCAGATGTTATTAGCCCTAGGCTTTAATATTGTTATATCTTATTACTTCCATACTTTGTCTAGTCTTAATACTACCTAATCAACATCAGGTACTTAGCTACAAACAATTAAAATGTAACTTTAATATGTCAATCTGACGATGCTAATTCTAGAGAAACAGCTGTCATTGTAATTAAAAACCTACATTTTTTAATTAAACTTGCAAGTTGCGTTATAACAAAGAGTTTTTTATTATTCTTAATAAGATGGTCTTCCAAAAAGTAAGGGTTAGTACAATAAATTTCATTCCAAAATACCTTCATTGGCTAGGATTCGATGACATCCCTGCTCTACTACTTGCAGCAGCTCCTCGAGGTTACTCAAAGGAGTGGCGTATACGAAATTTTTTAAGTACCCCAAAGGAAAAAGTCAAGGGTGTTTAAATCAGGCGATCTTGCAGGCCATGGTACAGGTCTGCCCCTTCGTATCCATCTTTATCCAAAAGATCCGTCTAAATGCTTTCTTAGCAATTGAAAATGGGCTGGAGCACCATCGTGCTGGAACCACATTTGATTTCTTTGTATTAAAGGAATATCGCCTTAAACATGACCCACTGTGTTTTGTAAAAACTTTAAGTAATCAGCACCCGTTTATCGGTTATGTAGTAACCGGTTTCCCAAAATACCCATCCAAATGTTCAACGAAAAACGTACTTAATGCCTGGATTCCACGATACTATGGAGATTTTCGTCGGCCCACATATGCGAATTATGGAAATTAAAAACTCTGTTTCGTGTAAACCCTACCTCATCAGTAAAAAGAATGTCTGAAATAAAATTGGGGTTCTCAGCATCATTTTTTAGAAACCAGCAGCAAAACCCCAAACCTCTCTGATAATCAATTGGATTCAGAGCATTCATTTGTGGACATAGTAGGTAAAGCTGCTGCTCGTGGATTATTCTCCAAACCAGAGGAGCCCCAATTCCTACCTCTGCTGATATTCTTCGCAAACTAGTTTCTGGTATCTTCTAGGTACTACTTATGCCAAAATTGCTTCTTTCGTCTCAGGACTGGACACCGTCGTTGGTCTCTAGGAATTATGGGACTGTTTTCCAAATGTACCTGTATCACGGAACCTTTGGTGCAGTCTTCCAAACACACGAACTGAAGGCATGTGGCGATTAGGAAAAGCGTCTACATACAGACGTAGCGCTTCCCTCGCATTACTATTTGCACGTCCTTAAGTAAAATTTTTATTAGTTACTTAAATATTAATGTATACAGGCATAACGAATATTTATAAAATTGTTTACCAACAACTAAATAATAGCTACAAATAATATTTAGATATTTTATCGGTCGAATTTGATAAGAAAATCAAGTTTTTGAGAATGAAAAAAAAAATCCAAATATAAAACAAAAAGGAAAAACAACTCCGTATCTCCGAAATCGTTAATTAGCGGACATGTGTTTATTAAGAATTTTCTGTATATTTTTGGCCATAGTAGAACACATTTCATTTTGTGACACTTTTGTTAACACCCTATATAGCAATATCCTTTACCAGTAGACAACTTGTAGACGCTATAGTTGTGAATATTTAGCTTCATTTAATAATATAAAGCAGATACTTGCAATCTTTGTGCTGCTAATATGCACATTCATAGTAAAAATAAATTTATTGTTGTCTTTGTTAACCTCTTCTTTTACTTTTCCTTTTCAGAACGAGCCATTTTTTTTTCTCTAAATGCTGCTGAAACGATTTATCACTTATTTTTTTGACAGAATGCATAGTGTTTGTGGTGCATTAATCTTTCCTAAAAAAACTTTTAAAACAAACACCATTCATTAATATTACGCATTCTTATCTTACTTTAGGGTAATTAAGCGCCTGACGAAAAGTTGTATGATTTAGTGTAACAATCTTCGCATCTTTACATTCATTAACATACAATTTGTACAGTCCTTTAATGCTGCTCCACTGGGTATCTAAATATAACTTAGTAGTGTCCTTTCTACAGCTATGAATTTTCACTTTTGGAATTTTCTGTAAAAACTGGAGTAAGTACGGATATATTGCTTTTCTTTAACTGTTTATAGTTTGAACTGCAATTTTTTGTTCCCTTTGATTAATACAGCTTTAAACACACCATTATACCTAATGTTCGCAAAAACATTTTCTTGTACACTCGTTTTCGGAAATTATTTTTCTTAAGGGAAAAAATATACAAAACATTTCGTTGCTTTTCTGTAGTAAGTGAAATACAACGAAACTTTGTAAAATATCATTTACAGAAACAAATTTTTATAATACCTGTTCGGCAATACCTTATCGGTTCTTTATTTATCAGGTTGGTAACATAAATTTTCTTCTGATTCCAGTCTAAATTTTTCCATAAAAAAATGAAAATATTTTCTTTCGACGTCTTCAAAAATATTGTAAAAAAATTTTAGAGATCTTTGCAAATTCTTACATTTACAAGGAGGTCCCATCCTTCGCTCCTCTAGTTTAATTTTTTATACTTGTTGTCATCTTTATCTAATTTAGAGGATTCGTATGATTCTTCCTTCATTCTTTTCAGGTTATTTTTATTTCTTTCCCAGTTTAAACGATTCACATCCGATTTCCTAAATGTTTTTTTCTTTATGAACGATTTTGCTGATTCTGTCTCATTTATTACTTGATTAAGCGCCTGTTTGTATGTTTCCTTATCAGACACATCAGACTCACTCGACACCAAATATTCCGATCCGCTATCGGAATTTTCATCTTGTAACTTTGGTATATCAGTTATATTTACGTTTAGTAAATTAGATGTCGATAACGGTACCTCGACTAAGCTATCAACTTTTTGAAGCTTCTCTTAATTATTACTCTCCAATGCATTGTAAAAAACAGCAAATAAATAGGCTTTCCAACTAACAGGATGTAATTTTATTGCGAGTTTAAAGAAAGTAGACTTTTAACTCACACAACAAATGTTGAAGTATTAAATCGAATGGGCAGAGAAAGAGAGTTGTTGCCAATAATAAAAAGAAGAAAAACTGCTTATCTGGGGCATATATTTCGAAATTCCAAGTACCAGTTCTTAAAGCTTATAATGGAAGGAAAGATAGAAGGAAAACGGGGCATCGGAAGAAAAAAACACTCATGGCTTAAAAACATCAGGGATTGGACAAACCTCGATGCCCATGCACTCTTTAGAGCCACACAAGATCGAGAGGAGTTTGCCAGAATTGTCGCCAACATCCACTAATTGGATTAGGCACCTTAAGAAGAAGAAGACTTTTAACCTCAAACTATTAACTAAAGATTATAAGAAATAAACGAAAAAATCACTATATCAGCTTGCGACAGTACAAATTAAAATTCTTTTTCCACTACTGCAAGGCGTATTTTTCGAAACTCTTAACAAATCACGACGTTTATTTAACCGAATCACAGAACCTTAAAGAACACTTTCGCCTCTCGGTAAAACCCCTCAACGCTATGTTACTACGTAAAATATTAGAACAAATGTAGGTATATATCAAAAACTCGTAAGTCGTCCTTAAAAGGTTTCTGCTCTAAGTTTTTGATAGATAGCTCTATAGGTATTAAAATATTAAAATAGACTTGTGAGGAGTTGCAGTTTAATATATAGCAATTTATACGAATTATTAGCAAATTAATCCAAAAACTGGAAAATTTCGACTTAGAGGTTCTACACTTTAGCAAACAATTTTAGAAATTATTAATATATTATCTAACCTCTGAAAATATTTAAACAGGAAACAGTATATCATAGAAAAAATATGTTAAATAACATTAAGGAAACATTAAAAAAATGTTCCATAAAGCAGGACCTGAACCCGCAACATTTTCTCTACACGGTAAGACTCCAACCACTAAGCTACAGATGCTTAGTAATTATGATCGGAACAGCTGATGTACAGCTTAACCATTACTTGTGCAAAAATTTTACTTAAATAAAAGTTTTTGTATGTTCTAAATATTATTTATTAACATCCAAAGTTTTTTGTGTTTGTGGTATTTTTGCAGATATGACGTCCTCGACATTTTTTTTAAATGGAACAACACACAAACACTTAAACTATGTGAACGTCAATAAATATTATTAAAAATATAAAAACTTTTATTTAGATCAATTTTTTTTTATAAGTCATAATTAAGCTGTATAAACTATCATTACAAGATTTAGAAATTAAAATATTTAGTATACTCACCTATAAATATCACGTCTTTCATAACTAGACTCACTACCAAACTTCAAGCTTGGAAGTTTTTACTTTTTAAACTCTCTGCGTGTGACTGGGACCTGATAATGTTTTAATTTTAATAAATTTTATTTAAGTTATTTTTGCGCGAACCATGTTAAAAATTAATTTTGCAAAGTTAACTTTTTATGCTAATTAATAAAATCACTGCGATGTTTACGAAACAAATTCTGTTATGTGTGATTTAGTAATTATTACTTTTAGATGAGAGTCAGCATACCTGCATCAGTAATGCTGTTAGATTTTTTGATAAATTAGGAATACGTATACGTAACTAAAAGTTTTGATTTCATTACTAAGTACAACAATTTTTTATATACTATAAACTTAGTGTTGCAACGTTGGAGGGTAATTAAAATCCTATTAATATTATAAACGCGAAAATCTGTAAGTATGGATGGATGTTTGTTACCCTTTCACGTAAAAACTATTTAATGAATTTTAATGAAAGTCTACAATAATATAGCTTATACATAAGAATAACACATAGGCTATAATTTATAAAGATATTGTGTAAACTGTCCAAAATATCAAAAAAGTAGGAAAATTTTTCTATCTGCGATCTATTCTGGCGTGAGCTGCCAAAACCGCTAGAGTTTTACATATACATAATATAATCTATAATGGAAATGTTTATCTTAAATATCTTAAACAAGAAAGCACGCTACAGTATAAACCCATATTGTGTGTAAGCCATTAAAGGCTAAATAGTGAACCATAACTACAATAAAAAATGGTAGTTTATTTAAAATGCACATTTGGTAGTAATTAATAAACTAATTTCTAAAAATATAGAAACTAAAATAAAATGGAAAATAGTAAAAAAAAAACAGAAAACATTGCGGAAAAAAGAAAGCCAAGATAAACCTATCTAAATTAAGTAAAATAATGCCACCGTAAGGTGGCGCAGTTAATATATGTTATATTTAAACCAGCAATTCCCACTTAATTATTATTATGACACCACCGTAAGGTGGAAAAAAAGAAAGTCAAGATAAAACCTATCTAAATTAAGTAAAATAATGCCACCGTAAGGTGGCACAGTCAATATCACATAAATTTAAACGAGGAATAAATTTAAACAAGCAGTTAATATACATACTATTACATATTATATATATTACTAGCTGACCCGGCAAACTTCGTACTGATGTTTTTTTTACCATTTTTCCAAATTTTTACGGTTTTGTAAATTATCGATTAGATATATTATATATTTCTATAACTTATTTATATTATTGATTATTTGTATGATTATTTTAAACTTATTGACAGATGATAGAAGTGAAGTTAGCTTTTTGAATAGTTCATTTTTAGGCGATACGTTGCAGAGCCGCCTGATGGCGAGTTACATTAATGTGCATAGCATATTCGTTTTCTCCGAGGAAAAATACCTTTGTCATACTAATTTTTATGATAATCGGTTGAACTGGGCGGAAGTCGATACTTTACAGCGCCGCCTGGTGGCGAGTTACATCAATAAGCACAGCATATAAACCTTCTCCGTGGAAAAATACATGTACATACCAATTTTCATAATGATCGGTCAAATAGTTTCTGAGTCTATCGATTTCATATATACAAACTTCCTTTTATATATATATATATATATATATATATATATATATATATATATATATATATATATATATATAAAAGAATGGGTAGTCTTTGCTGACTAGTTAGGAAACTCAGTTGACAAAATTGTTGGGGATTAGCAGCAAAAGGTGTAAAGAAAACTCTTTAGTAATGATCCAAGCTTTCGGAAATTTTATTAATACTTATTTCCATCTTCAGGGAAACTGTAAGATGAAGTTTATGGTTTACATGGTGTTATGAACAAACAAAATTAAAATTAATAAAATAATTTAAAACTTACATCACTGTGTGAGGTTGAACCTTTGATGTTAACATAATTTAATTGTGAACATGTTAATATGTATGTGATGAGAAAACTTGATGAGATTTAGTCTTGGAAAACAGTTAAGAACTACGTTATGATATAGTTACAACACAAACACTTTTTTAAAATATTACACTTATAAAATCATTTGATAAAAATTATTTGATAAAAATTATTTGATAAAAATTATTAATTATTCAGCCACGTTGCTGATTTAAGGTTAGGTGTTCTTGTGACGTGTTATTGATTGACATTGATTAAGTGTCACCGGTGTTGGCCTTTTGCTGTGTAACCTTACTAACAACTGTCGTTCTTTTGAATTTACAAAACTGATGACTGATATTGATATTTCAATAAATTCAAATATATAAAATATAATAAAAAGTTGCATTCCTTTGAGTGAGTTTATATTTTAATTATACTAAATTTTGATTGTATTAATTGTTGTTATGTGATTTAGTGATATTTGATTCAAAGCCAATTGTTTCAGATTTATCTCTTCATCCACCAGGATTGAAATGTTTGTTGTTATGTATTTGGGTATTTAGACATTTCTTCTTGCTAATCACAATCCATCTAAGGTATCCATTGGTATGTTACTGTGTTTGTTGATGCTGAGTAGATATGCATATGTTTCACTTAAATGTTTGATGTCTGTTCTTTTGTTGAACGAGTTCGGTTCTTGTATAATTCTAGTCATTTCCAGGAATAGTCTTTTGGTCGTGTTTTTTTCCATATCTAGTACACTAGTTGATGCATAATCCATGATATGATCGTTTTTAAAAACGTGTTCAGCTAAAGCACATCTGTCTGGATATAATCGGCTATCACTTTTGTGTGAGATAATTCTGTTGTGTAAGGATCTTGATGTTTCTCCTATATAACGTGTACCAACTGCAACAAATGTTATATAGGAGAAACATCAAGATCCTTACACAACAGAATTATCTCACACAAAAGTGATAGCCGATTATATCCAGACAGATGTGCTTTAGCTGAACACGTTTTTAAAAACGATCATATCATGGATTATGCATCAACTAGTGTACTAGATATGGAAAAAAACACGACCAAAAGACTATTCCTGGAAATGACTAGAATTATACAAGAACCGAACTCGTTCAACAAAAGAACAGACATCAAACATTTAAGTGAAACATATGCATATCTACTCAGCATCAACAAACACAGTAACATACCAATGGATACCTTAGATGGATTGTGATTAGCAAGAAGAAATGTCTAAATACCCAAATACATAACAACAAACATTTCAATCCTGGTGGATGAAGAGATAAATCTGAAACAATTGGCTTTGAATCAAATATCACTAAATCACATAACAACAATTAATACAATCAAAATTTAGTATAATTAAAATATAAACTCACTCAAAGGAATGCAACTTTTTATTATATTTTATATATTTGAATTTATTGAAATATCAATATCAGTCATCAGTTTTGTAAATTCAAAAGAACGACAGTTGTTAGTAAGGTTACACAGCAAAAGGCCAACACCGGTGACACTTAATCAATGTCAATCAATAACACGTCACAAGAACACCTAACCTTAAATCAGCAACGTGGCTGAATAATTAATAATTTTTATCAAATAATTTTTATCAAATAATTTTTATCAAATGATTTTATAAGTGTAATATTTTAAAAAAGTGTTTGTGTTGTAACTATATCATAACGTAGTTCTTAACTGTTTTCCAAGACTAAATCTCATCAAGTTTTCTCATCACATACATATTAACATGTTCACAATTAAATTATGTTAACATCAAAGGTTCAACCTCACACAGTGATGTAAGTTTTAAATTATTTTATTAATTTTAATTTTGTTTGTTCATAACACCATGTAAACCATAAACTTCATCTTACAGTTTCCCTGAAGATGGAAATAAGTATTAATAAAATTTCCGAAAGCTTGGATCATTACTAAAGAGTTTTCTTTACACCTTTTGCTGCTAATCCCCAACAATTTTGTCAACTGAGTATATATATATATATATATATATATAGACCCGGCGCGCGTCGCTACGCCAACAACTAAAATAAATTTAAGAAAAATAAAAGAGAAGGAGAGATGGAGAAGGAAAGAAAATTTATAGTTTGTTTTACTTATCGCACCAAAAATATATTTTTTAAACTTTTATTTATACGAAATCGTATAGATATCTATTCATCAGTATTGAATTTGATACATGAAAGCGCCATCTGGTGGTAACTTCCATTAATACGAATATCATATTCATCTTACCCTTTAAAAATAGATCATCATACTGATTTTCATGACAATCGGTTGAACGGGGCAGAAGTTGCTACTCTGCAGCGCCACCTGGTGGCGAATGGCATCAATGAGTATATCATACAAACCTTCTCCGTGGAAAATACATATACATACAAATTTTCATGACAATCGGTTGAACGGCGCAGAAGTTGCTACTCTGCAGCGCCACCTGGTGGCGAGTGGCATTAATGAGTATATCATACAAACCTTCTCCGTGGAAAATACATACACATACAAATTTTCATGACAATCGGTTGAACGGGGCAGAAGTTGCTTCTCTGCAGCGCCACCTGCTGGCGAGTGGCATAAATGAGCATAGCATAGAAACCTTCTCCGTGGAAAAATACATATACATACCAATTTTCATGACAATCGGTTAAACGGGGCAGAAGTTGCCACTCTGCAGCGCCACCTGGTGGCGAGTGGCATCAATAAGCATATCATAAAAACCTTCTTCGTGGAAAAATACATATGCATACCAATTTTCATGAGAATCGGTTAAACGGGGCAGAAGTTGCTACTTTGCAACGCCACCTGGTGGCGAGTGGCATCAATGAGCATATCATATAAACCTTCTCCGTGGAAAAAATACATATATATCAATTTTCATAATAATTGGTCCAGTAGTTTTTGAGTTCATCGATTTCATACATACAAACATCCTTTGTCCACGACTGTTCTACAAAACGTTCAGTATAATAGTGCTTTATAAAGAATAATAGTACCTATTATTCACTAGTGAATAATGGTTCATTATTCACTGCATGACGTCACAACAGAACGTAGGTATGTCCAAACTTTATAAGAGAATAATTCATATTAGACAAATTTTATATTTTCCTTTGACATTTCAATCCGTATTTATATGTTAATGATGTAAACAAGCAAAACACATGTATAAAGAATCGACCTACCTTTTACCTTTGCCACTACATCTAAGCTACACACTTTAATCTTTAAATTTAGGTCGTAGTTAGTGTAAGTCATATACATTTGAAACTTCAATTACATTAATTATAGCGTAAATTTAGAATTTTAAAGTTGTGATTATAGCAATTGTGTCGTGGACAAAGTATAGTATTCTGTTCGTGTATAATGGCTATTATTCACTCAGATGATTTACAACACTCGCCTGTGGCTCGTGTTGTAAACTTCATCTTCGTGAATAATAGCTACCATTATACACTCGTTGAATAATATACTATTTTTATATATATACTCGTAGATATATACATACATATATAAACACACGCACACACTCTCTCACACACACACACACACACACACACACACACACACACACACACACACACACACACACACACACACACACACACACACACACACACACACACAAACGGCGCGTGTGTATTATTATGTATTATTTTGTCGAAAATTAATATTTTTAAAACAGTTTATAGATGCCTTACTTACATTGGCTGTAAGGCAATCCAGAAGGCTGTTTGGTAATACGGTAGAAAAAAATTTAAATTAAGTTGTCAAAAACAAATAAAATGTATTTAAGAACAAAAATTAAGAAAAATGTGTATTAATAATGAGTACGTCCACTTTTGGCTCTTATAACTTTGGCACAACAATGAGGCATGCTTTCCTCAAATTTCTGATTACTTGTTATTAGAATTGAGCGTAAATCTTTAAAATAGCATTTGCAACTTGGTTCAGATTGTGGAAGACTTGATGATCCTCTACATGTCTTTCCAGTTACTTCAGAGCTGATCAATAGTATTAAGATTCGAGCTATTAGCTGGCTATCTCTTAACAATAATAGAAAGTTCTCATGACCCTGGCTACGTGTGGCCTGGCATTTTGTTGTTGTAGAATGAACCCAGTGCTTACATTGTGGGCAAATGAGACGACTTGAAGTTCCAATATCTCCTCTACAAAACGGACGGCTGTTAAAGTCCTATCCCGAAATTACTCAAAGTCCGTGTGTCCTGTCAAAGTTATATCAGCCCATACCATTATCGATCCGACTTTAAATGGAACAATTTCTTGCACACAATCATCCAAATTTTGTTCACCGGGATGTCTCCATACCCGAACACACGCATTATATTAAATAACATGTTTTTTTTTTATCTGGAAATATAAAATTAACCCATTGTTTTAAATTCCAATTAAGATGCTCTTAAGAAAAGTATCAACGATTTCCTCGATGTGCTGGAGTTAATCTAGATGCTCCAGCAGGTCGTCTTGCACGGAGTTGTTCTCGTGAAGTAGGTTTCGTATCGTTTTCTCTGAAATTCACGTCCCCGTAGTACTCTAGTCAACATCTTCAAAAACGTGAAAAATTAAAATAAAGGTCCTTAAAATATGAGCTATAGCTCATTGGATTCGGAATCACCTCTAGAAAAATGTTTTTGAAGGAAAAGTGTGCAGGCAAAAAATTGCAATTGTTATTAACAAAATAAGATGAAAAAAAACAGATATTTATGTTTTTGTTAATAACTCGAAAAATATTATTATTTAAGCAATTTTGAAAATAGCTCGTTAAAGAGGAGGAAATTTCTGAAAAAAAAAAGTTTGTCCTTCCGGAACTCTATCTCCATTATTTATAATTTTAATTTGACGTTGAAAATAGGGCTCCGCGCGGCTTTTACCAGATCAGATAAAATATTTTTTTTATGACATAAAATGTTATTTTAAAAATTTGAAAAAAATCCAGTATTT
>OZ034803.1:53849157-54133041 GCA_964028335.1 Altica lythri
TCAATTTTAATTTCAATTTCAGTTTCAATTTCAATTTCAATTTCAATTTCAATTTCAATTTCAATTTCAATTTCAATTTCGATTTCGATTTTGATTTCGATTTTGATTTCGCTCTCGATTTCGATTTTGATTTCGATTTTGATTTGATAAAGCGATTTTTATACCCTTAATGGAATATGATTCGCAAAATTTTTAGTTAAATGTCTATAGTGTAAAAAAAGTTTCACTTTTACCGTGGTTTCATAAAACCACACAATGCTTTTTTTTAAATCAAATTTATTCCCCTTTTTTAAACATTTATTCAAATATAATTTATTTTTTTAATTTTTGAACTATTCCCCCTTTTTTATAAATTTTCCTATACATCTAATTTTCCGATACACCTAAATATCTGGCCTCTTTCCTGATATTTCCAAATATACCTAATACTACCTCTAAATTTACATTTCTTCCCCCTTTCTTGATATTTCACTATATACCTATGACCTACTATAAATTTATTTTTCTTTTCCTTTTCTTTATATTTACAAATAAACAATTTTTCTCGGAGTGCTTGTTGCTTTTCACCCCAGAAATATTTACAAAATTGTTCTTCAAAATCATTTATCGATGAAATTTGGTTTTCCTTATTACAAAACCATAATAATGGATGTCCAGGTAACATGTTCCTAATCAACAATTTTTGTTCTGTGAAGTCACTTGTATATTTAATTTTACTTTTAATAATATTGACAAATACTTTTGGATGTATATGATTTATATTGCCATCAAATTTTATTCCTGAATTATTGTAATGCGACATAATATTAGGAAGAACTCCAAATGTATTTCCACTTACATTATTCTCAATCACCTCCTGTAATTTCTTCTGCATATCCTCCATTTCCTTATTTAATTTCAAACCTGTTAATTCATAATTTCTACTACAAGTTCCTTTTTGTTTCTCTACTTCTCTTTCTAATCTTTCAAATTCTTTTCCTAAATTGACTTTCAAATTGTCCATTACTTCTTCTTTAATTTGTTCTTGTAATCGTATTTGTTCAATTTTTTTTTTATAACTTCAGTTTGCTTGTTGACTTCACGCTCAATTTCTTCAGGTAAATTTTCTTTAATTGATTTTCCTACTTCTGTTATTCTAATTTCCACAACTTTTTCAATTTCCCCCCTAATTTTCATCCCTGTATTCTTTATTTCAGTCCTTAATTTCATGTTTTGCTGTTCGATTTTCTTTTCACAATCTTTTTTCATAATTTTCACTTCTTCCCTGATCTTCAAATTGTCCTCTTTTATATTGTTCATTTCACTTCTAAATATCTTGTAATCTTTTTTTATCTCATCCAATTTTTCATTTATTTCTTCTTTAATATCGACTTTCTGCTGATCCAACTTCTTATCTATATCTTCCCTCATCTTCACATTATCTTCTTTTATCTCTTTACTCATATTCATCATGAAACATTATCATCCTAAACATATCAGCTGGGCTCTCTTCTCTTGGTTGTGCTTGTACCCCCTGTTCTTCTCCTTCATTTCCACCACCAGATATTTCATTTCCCATCTCTACTATTGTTTGATCATGCTCTTCTCCTATTTCTACCAAATTATCACCTTCTTCGGTCTCTGCTCCTTCCTGTTGTCCAGTTTGTATCAATTCCTCAGCTCTATAATCTCCTGCACCTAACATTCTCTCTGCATGTACTTGTACATCTACTCTCTCAACCTCAATCTCTCCACCATCACTATTCTCACTACCCTCTCCTACTACTTCACCATCTCTCAATATCATTCTTTTGTCCATGCTTAAAGTTTAAATTCGCCAGAGATAAATATAAATAATATTCAATTTTTTTTTTTTAATAAAATACCTTTATAGAAATAAATATTTGTCAAGCAAATACCTTTATTTATTTACTTGATTATAAATAATCAGAAACAAACAAACAAATAATCCAAAAAAAAATTACCAAACAAATTGTTCTTGACCTGTGTTTTTGTTTTTAAAACAAAATTTCCAAATCTTGATTATTAAAAAAAATGGTTCAAATGGCTCTAATTTTAATTGTTTAGAGCCCCACGTTGGGCGCCAAAATTTTATAACATATAAACTTGCTATGAATATTTATTATAAGTAAATATGCTATAAATAAACTTTGCCTTTAAATTCAAGAAAATAAAATTTTATTTAAAATTTTTATAAAGGCAAATTGTTTTTTTTTAGAATTTTAAATATTATAAATTTATTTTATATTTCCCGACAATGACTCTTTTCTCATGGGCAGAATTCAATGTTTAAATTAGATTAATTATATACTTTTGTATGTAAAATATAAAAATTTTTATGCTAATGAACCAAATGGTATTATACTGTTGAGATTTGGGAAAAGAAGAATTTTGTTAACCTAACTTTACTTTGAACGGCTGAATGTTTAACTGATATTTCAAAGCTATACTTATAAATTTGAATGAAATTAAAAAATTTTGTAACTATTACTACTTGAAACAATGAAATTTATCTTATAAACTAAGGAAATAGTGTACAGTGAAACAGTGAGAAATGTTCATGAAATATAAAAAGTAAAACACAGAAGATTCTTTATTCTTAAATGAAAATTGGATACTGTTACTATTGAAGTGCTTCTCCACACCTAGGCTGTCTCCATTTCAGGACCAAATATGACTATCTCCAAAAACCATAAAACTCGTTCAAACCTCTGGATAATCTGCTAATTATGGGAACTGCTATACAGGTACGTAAATTCTGGTACTTTTAATCTATTATCAGCTATTATACACTTCTAAATTCAATCAAAATTCGTCTCGTACAATCTGCTGCTTTGCTCTTGCCTTTTCTGGACTTTATTTTTAATTATAAAGCAAACTCTCTGCTTACCACATGTATTCAATAACTTCTTCTTTGTTTTAGTAATATTTTTATATCAATCAAACTCTTTTATCTCAATATTTTTCAATAAAAACCCAAATTCAAACAGGAACAAAATTTAATACATCTTACTTCTTCAACGATCAAAAAACAAGAGAGCGATTACAAAATCAACAAACAGACAATTGAATTATCATAACAATATTCAACTACATACCTACCTAAATCACACCTACTTGATAACATGTCAATTATATAAAAAAATTCGAATACTTGATTTTTTTTATTTTGATTTACACAATTATTTATATCCAAAATACTATGACATTCATAATGAATTTACAATTTTATATTTATTTAACTATAATCAAAAAACTTTTCAATTTCAGGATTTTTCATTTTCTTCAAAGTAAAAACTAATATTATGGCTTTGAAACATCAATATTGATTATTTTAAACGTAAGTAATTTTTAATTTGGTTCATGATTTAAATTATTCTTTATTTCAAATTATGTATTTTTAGTATTGATATTTTCACAATCAATTTTCTTGTTTTATTTAAATATAATTATTTAATTTAAATTATTTCAAATCAACAATATGTATCATTGAACTTTTTATAAATTTTTTTGTCTAATTTAAAATATTTAATTTTCTTATTTTACTTAAAAGTAATCCTTTTAATTATAAAATATCACAAACTATTATATGTACTTTTTTAAAATAGATATGTAAAAAAAACTACTTTTATATTCTATTTTCATATTTTGATTTCCCTTTTCAGGAAAGAAAAAAGAAAAAACCTAATAAAAACTTATAGTACTGAAGAAAATTGAACAAATTTATACAAAATCTAAGACTTTGTATTCTGCCCAGGATCAAGAATATCCTCGTTTTATTAATTTAATCATAACTTTATTTAATTTATTTTGTTAATTATATCATATTATCTTATATCATTTCAATATATATGCTTTGCGGATGATCGGATGCTCATTGCACAATACCCTGAAGATCTTATATAACAATGCGAAAATTTAAAGAAGATTATGATATAGCGAAATTTTTATATCGTGGCTTCCAAACATCTAAAACTAGAAGAACTGAGTATGTAATGGCAAAAAGACTTTATCAGACAAGAACTGCAATCACACAGCTAAATCCTATATTATTGAGCAGAATTGTAACTAGGAACCAAAACAAGAATATACGATATAGTTGTACGATCCATCATGACGTACGGAGCAGAATATTGGGTAATAAGCAAGAAAATACAAAGTCAAAATGGACTATGGGAGGTGCGGCAGATTAACTAGACTAGATAAAATACCCGATGTGGAAATTCGGAGAAGGATGAAGAATGAAAAAGATGCCCTAACATATATCGAAGAGGAGATACTGTTATGGTATGGCCACGTAAGGCGTTCTGGCAATGATCACTGGATTAAAAGAGTAACAGACTGGAGTCCAACTGGTAGAAGAAGCAGAGGTAGGCCAAGAAAATCATGGGCAGAGGTTTGCAAGATGGAGCGTGGGAGAATAGAGATGTTGGGCGCATTGGTTCGACGGTAAGAAGACAGAGACAGCTGTTGGTTGTGTGTATTTCATATCCAAACAAAAAAATCTTAATTAAATTGAAACTTGTGTTAAAATACATAAGAGAACTACAGTTTTTGGTAGTGTCTTTATCTTAACAGTGTCAAAAGAGTTAAATTCAACAAAAAAATTTTTGTTTAAAACATCTTGTAGTATTATGGGGTACGTATTTTGAATAAATGATAATTTATCAATTTGCGTTTTTTTGAATATAAACTAACACCGATAACAATAATATAGATACATTAATTACTGTGTATTAATAAACATGCATGTGTTATATCTAAAGCTATTAAAACACGTATTCACATTTGACCCATAAAAAATTTAAAAATTAAAGTGAAATATTCCATTACCTTTTTAATTATTCAGTAATCACGTCTTTAGTAACAGCTTTAGAAACTCTTGGACAAAAACAGAAACATGAGCGAAGGGTTATTAAAAGAAAACATATGCGAAAATGGTTTAACAGAAGAAACAAAACAGTATCTACCAATTCATGATGGAAACAAAGGAGTTTATTGGAATATATATATTTCTAATTGTATAGGTAAGAATTAATTTATATAATATTTTGTTAATAGGCTTTTTTTTGCCGTGTTGTTATAAATTACTCTAAATTTAATTTTATAGAATGTAGACGGTTTCTACAAATTGATGGAGGTGGCTGCTTTATAGCCGTAGATAAGTCATTCTGCATTTATATTGAAAACTCACGGTCATACTTTTTTTGTTTTGTATTAATACCAAGCAACACAAACAGGTACTACAAGATAATCCTCCTAGGTTATTGTCTTTAACTTTAATTAGGAATGATGATGATGGATCAGGGAGATCCCCCTCGGGAGCCTCATCACCTATTTTAAATCACTAGGCCTGGTGACAGCCTGAGGTGAGGATATCCCTACACACGGGAGGATGCACAATGTGCATATGTGGCCTCAGTGCTGGCTGAGCACTAGCTCGCCCCTCCCCAAATTTCCATATCTAGATGATGATGGATTACATTCTGAATAGTTCCAAAATGGTATATTCTATTGCAGAACGAGTTGAGATTATTATTTCCATATTTGTTGAAAACAGGAGATGTCCACGAAAATCAGCGGATTTATTTAATTAGCATCATGAAGACAAGCACATGCATTATTCATACGTCTTTGAACTAGTAGAGAAAATTTAACCAAACGGGGTCAGTTGCTAATAAAAAAAAAAGAAATAGGGCGAACACTGAAGCTGCAGAAGTAGCGATTTTAGGTCATATAAATTTATATTCTACAACAAGTACGAAAAAATTGACTGAAGAGCCTGGTTTTTTGCGCACTACTGTTCGAGCGTTTTAAAACGTCATAAATTTCATCCCTACAAGATACAATTATTACATGAAATAAATGAAGATGACACAGACAGGCGACTAAACTTGTGTGAGATTGACTGACAAAATAAACACTAATGCAAACATTTTATTTAATAATTGTTTTTCGGATTTATGTTCCTTTTTTGTAAATCGGCACAATTGTCGTTACTGGGCAGATGAAAATCCTAGAGTATTCCACGAAACACATACCCAACATTCTCTTAAATTAAACGTGTGGGCAGGAATTTATGGGGATGGTATTATTGCACCATTTTTTAGCCACAAAATTTAAACGGAGAAACATATCTCGAATTATTAGAAGTTACTATTGATCCCGCTCTCACAGATATAATCAAAAATGATAATATGTACTCTTTTTCTAACAAGACGGCGCACCTCCACACTACTGCAGTGCTGTATATCTCGATGAACGATTTCCAAGGCAATGGATTGGAAGCAGAGAATTTATAAAACCGAAACCGTTTTGTTGGAAGAACTAAGACGACAAATAGTACATGAATGTCCCAGAAATGCTTAAAAACATTAGACGTAATTTCGAGCAACGGCTCTAAAATTGTATGGAAGTTGAAAACAATAATAATTGTTTTTGCAATATTTGTTTTAATTTACTTTTGATGTGAAAAAAATATGACATATTAGCAAACCATAGGCGTTACGGTACATTTTTAAGAGGTGTTGTACTTTAAATGAATACCTACGGACTTTTTTTGCAAAAACAGTATAAATATAAAAAAAATCGTTAAGAATTATTATGTTATTATGTCTGAATACTTCATCTAAATACCTTTCTAATGATGTGCCACACATGGTATATTCCCAATTGACAACTAATGGGTTGAGGAAGTGGAAGAGAAGGAGCTGACAATTGACAGATGCACGGCTAAATTTAATAGTACTTCGCGGTTTATCATATTTTTGTGACAAAAAAACGTAATCCATCAAAAATTGTTCTTACAAGTTTGTTCCTTATTGTCTATCCCCTTAATTTCTACCAAAGCTAATTACTAAGCAGAGGATTATAATTTCTGGGAAAACCAACTTTAAGAAAATTTAAAATTATCTTTACTTTTATGTTGTAACAACTTCTTGCATACAAAACATTATGGAATGCTGTAAAGGTTTAAGTGAATGTGCAAAAAACCT
This sequence comes from Altica lythri, assembly GCA_964028335.1. Taxonomy (NCBI): domain Eukaryota; kingdom Metazoa; phylum Arthropoda; class Insecta; order Coleoptera; family Chrysomelidae; genus Altica; species Altica lythri. Next base: position 53,856,153 of record OZ034803.1, read on the forward strand.
ATTTTAATGTAAAATCTTAGAAATTTACAAATCATAAAGAGTTAAAAAGTGGTGAGTTGTGTTGGAGACATGGGTTTTATTTCTGTAAAGCTAATATTTATACTGTGGGTGCCGAAAACTTGATTATGTGCAGTAACCTAAAACACATTAAAAAAACTAAATAGGCACATAGTGAGAGCTGTTGGTAAACGAAAACAAACAATGACATTTGTGAACAGCCTTCTAATAATAATAATAATAATAATAATAATCTTTATTGTTCCTTTATACAATGTGTAATATGAACAAGGAGCCGGTAAGTATAAAATATGGATAAACGGTATAAAAATTGATAAAAATAATAAAAAAGCATGTAAGACATAATATTACGTATAACCAAAGTAATAGGTAAACAAAAAATACATAAATGATAAATAAATACATAAATGATAAATAAATACATAAATAATAACAAACATATTAGCCTATGATAATGAAGTAACAGTAGACTTGTGCAATCATTACTTCCGTAAAGATGCTGTGGGTGACTAATTATTCGTTTATAATAAAAGATCTTATTTTCATCGCCCCGCTTATGAAAAAGAATATTTGTTTCATTATTGTGATATTATTTGAAGTTAGAAGAGAGTCTAAGTCATCTGAATGATTTCGTAACCCTATGACTGTATTTCTTAATCCGACATACATTGGGCAATCAAAAATGATGTGCTCTAAAGTTTCATTGGTCTGTTGATTACATATTGTACATACCTCATCAGTTTTTATTTTGTGTGAGGTGTAATTCACGTATAAATACAAAGTTTTTAAATTGGCTGTACGTAATTGAGCTATTAATCTTTTTATATGTAAAGGTGCCATACCACTTAAATAATTGTCTGTACTATTATTGTCTCGAAGCAAAAATTTATAATTTGGATGGTGAATACTAAGTAATATTTTGTTCCAGTCCTCTTGGATAGTTTTAGTTAAGTATCCAGTTAATATAATTTGTTTAGTGTTTTCATTGAAATAATCGAGATTCAAGGTAGTATTTGGGTGGTACTTACTGATTATATTTAATAGTTGGTCGAACCAATTGTATTTCTGGTTACTGCTCTGAGAGTTGTGCAATTTTGTTAGCCGTATCAGTGCTCTATGGGGATATCTGCTTTGATCTAGGTCTTTTATTCTGATTAGGTATTCAATCGCCTGTTTTAATATGTAATATTCTAATTTGGGAGTATTTGCCTCTATTCTTATTAGCAGTTATTCTTTGTAAGAAAAGGAGATTTTTCCAGAAGCATGATTGTATTTTCTCGGTTTGGTTTAAGTAACGCAATCCCCATATACTACTTGAGTATGTAAATGTAGGTATGACAACGTTGTTATATAGAGTCTTAATAGAAAAAAGAGAGGTCAGTTTTGTTGAGTTGATGGTTTTCAGTACAGTTCCTTGAGTAATTCTGGCTTTTTGTTCTCGTGATTTGAGGTTGTTTAAGAATAATCCATTAAAAGTAAAGACCGCTCCCAAGTATTCGTAACTATTGGAAATTTTTATTGTATTATTTAAGTATGTGAATTGTGGTTGCTGTCCAATATTGGCGCTTTTTCTAAAAATAACAAGTTGTGTTTTAGTTGTGTTGACTTGGAGCTTGAGTTTATTACAGTAAGACTCTAGAATTCTCAAGTTTTTCTCCATCTGTATTTGTGATTCTGCTAACAGTACCAAGTCATCTGCGTATAATAACATTCGTATGTTACTCCCTTCGTCCAAGGTAACTCCTTTACTGCCCTGCTCCTGAAAATAACTATCAATGTCAGACACGAATAGCGCGAAAAGTAGTGGACTAAGCGAGTCTCCTTGTAGAACACCTTGTGTTATTTGTATTTTTTCTGAAATATTGCCATCTTGTTCTATAAATAGCTGTGCTTGATTGTATATTACCTTTAGAATCCTGATAATTTTAGCGCTTATTCCGTTTAGATATAGTTTCTCCCAAAGTATATGATGATCTAACAAATCAAAGGCCTTTCTAAAATCTACAAACAAAGCGTAAACTTTTCTCGAAGGGAGACGAAGATAGTTGTTAATTATTGCATATAGTACAAATATGTTGTCTTCACAGTTACGTGTTTTGCGGAAACCGGATTGGCATTCAGGCAATATTACATTATTTTCAACAAAATTAGTTAGTCTAGCATTAATTAGCTGAGTAAAAAGTTTAGTTTTGTGATTCAGGAGAGCTATACTGCGGTAATTGTTAGGATCTTTATTATCGCCACTTTTGTAAAAATGAATCATTTTAGCATTTGCCCATGCGGGTGGTATTATTCTTCATTCAAAATTTTATTAAAGAGTGTTTTTAGATGTGTTACCCAGTCCAAGGGAAGGTTTTTAAAAAACTCATTACTAATGTTGTCTGCACCCGGCGACTTATTATTTTTAGCTGCATTTAAGACTTTAAGAATTTCGTTTGTGGAAAAGCTTGTATCTAGATACGGATGGATAGCGTCAAAATATTTTGTGTCATTTGGCAGACGAGTTTTATAGAATTCTTTGTAAAAATCAGTCATAACATCAAGTTGAATTGTGGGTCCTTTATTTTTACTGTTTTTTAGTTTTACGTGTTTCCAGAATTCAGTGGGATTGCTAATATTATTAAGTTTATTCATTGTAGTTTTTTCGAAAGCTTGTTTTTTTTCTTTAATAATTTGTTTATATTTGTTTTTACTTTTGTTATATGATTTTACGGAATTCTGTTCAAAATTAGACTTTGTTAATAATTTTTTTGACGTATTTAACTCTTTTTTTGCGTCTTTACAATCATTATCAAACCAGGGTTTTGCCTTGGGTATCAAGTGATTATTGTATTTTTGGTTTTTCTCCATTCCCAAGAATTTTTCTGTCAACTTAATTGCTTCCTGTATTTGACTATCTAATTTATTAAGTGAGCTTGTATTTAAGTCTATTTCATAGTTAGATATTATATTTTTGTAAGATTGTGTTTTGTTGGGGTCCCATTTAATAACTGATTTTTCATAACTGTAATATTGTCGCTTTTCATTTAATTCTTTAGTATTCTCGTTTTCTATTATTACTGTACAGCCTAGATGGTCGGAGAATAGATTTGTATTAATATAGAAGTTAGAGATTAATTCGATACTATTTGTGCTTACCCAAATTAGATCTATTACACTTCTTCCTCACCGCCCAATATATGTGTAAGCACCCTCATAATCTTCAAACCTACCATTTAGCAAAAGAAAACTTAGGTCTTCTAGCGCTTCCAAGAGCAGTGTGCCTCTTAGGTTAACTGCTGCATCCTGTGAGTTACGAGGCTGTAAAGGAGGGTTGGTATCTCGGTTGATATCCATTACATTTTCTGAATCGAAATCATTCAGATGACCAACTCGAGCATTGAAGTCACCATATAAGATAACCTTATCACTCGGAAACTTTATTGATATTTCTTTTAGAGTATCCTCAAGCATCTCCACACAAGTGCGATCGTCCAAGTCCGGTTTTAAGTAAATTACACCTAAAATAATAAACTGATTGTTTATTTTTACTCTAATAAAATTCCACAAACAACACATATCGACTGTATCTAAGAATTCAACACCGACAATATTTTTTAATATAAGTATTAGAATTAATTCCACTACCTCTTCCCTTCTGCTTATCTTTAGTTGCTTGACATGCGTAGGCATTATAATTATTTAATATTTGGGGCAAGCTAGTTAGAGGAGAGGTAATCCAGGTTTCCACTAAGCCTATAATATGAGAGCTACATAGATCATTAGTTTCTTGCTCATCTAAATAATTTAAAGTGTTAATACCTTGACAATTCCAAAAAGTTATCTTGAGAGGGGTAGTAGTATTTAAATACTTTGATGTACTCGTATTTGCTCCTGTACCACTTGGGCTGTTAAACTTATATTTAGTATTACAATTATTTTCCTTAATTCTAAACTTACATCTATCTTCGTTTTGTGCTTCCTTTTTCTGTTCCTTTTCATTGTCTGTTTCTTCTTCCTTATATTCTCCTTCTACTTGTTCTTCTTTTTCTAGTTTTTTTTGGTTACTTTATTTATCCTTTCTTCTCTCCTTCCTGCATCTGGTGATCTTTCATCTACTTTTCTCTTGGTACTACTATTATCTTGTTCCTCTGTTTCTTTCTCTTTTCCTTCGAAACTATATTTATCGTACACTTTTCCATCTATGATCAATTTGTCATATCGAAGAAAAGCCCTACTTCCGTTAGCCCTTGCATCCTTCATATAATGTACCAGGTACTTCCGGTCTTCTTGTATTCTTTTGGGCAGATCATCGCTTAGCCATATGGTAGTACCCTTTAAATTTTTCGCTTTCTTTATTATTTCCAACTTTGTTTCCCATTGGTTGACTTTTAGGAGTATCGGCCTTCTTTTTTTATGGTTAAATGCCCCCAACCTTCGTATATCATTCACTTCGTTCTTTAGATCCAAATTAATTCCTGCTTCTTTTAATATTTCTTCCGCTTTATCTTTTACATCTTTTGGCCGTTCGTCTTCCCTATCTTCTACTCCTTGTATGATTATATTATTTCTTCTTATTTCTCGTTCCATCATTTCTATTCTCGTTTCATGTTCTCTTACCATCTGCTTTAACCATTTATTTTCTTCTTTTACTTCCTGTGTTTCTTTCATATTGTTCTCTATCTTACTTTCAATTGTTGTCATTTTATCTTTTAGATATTCAAACATTTTTCGTATTTCTTTCATTTCCTCCATTTTTGTAACTTTTTCAGCCTAGTAGTCCAAGTGTCTCGCAAACGGTTTTTGTTAGAAAGCTACTAAATTCACTTTCCACCCGTAGACGAGCTGACTTTTCCCACCGTATTATTAATTCAATATTTTAAAATTACGCCGCGCCGTTCCTGTACTAATTCAGTTTTCTACTTTTATAAAAATATGTTGTCGAATTTAGCAGCCTTATCAGTTTATTTTTTGTAAGTTTTTTTTTACAATTTATGATTAATGAAACTAAATATTGGATGATAATTTGTATTTTTAATGCATTTATACTTTTAAACGCGTATTTTATGAAAATGTACTTACATCATTGGATTCCTGATCGTTTTAGTTGTTATTTAGTACCACTTTTAATATTTATTATTTAGATTTTACCAGTTAATTTTCACTTTATTTACCACAATCGCTTGACACGTGTTTTCGCTTTGCTTACCAGGACCGACCTCCTTCTAAGGTAACACATTCCATTTTAAGAGAAAATCCTGGGTAGTTAAGTACTTTAACAGTCAAAGATATCCATTATTTATAAGAAGAGAAGAAAAATTACCGTTTTTAACAAAAAGTAAAACAGACGCTATTGAGTCTATAAAAACAACGACTATTAAAAAAATAAAACTTGAAAACTTCTTATTACCGATATTGAAGAAATTATCGTATTTTAACAAATGTTACCCTTCTCTGCAAAAGTAGCAAATTATATGTCGATGGTACAGTTACCTACTGTCCAGATCATTTCTTGCGGGTATTCACGCTGCATATATTGGATATTATGTTCCACTTTCGTCATGTTTACTACTAAATGAGAAGGAATGTTCTTACAAAAATCTATTTAAACTTTTGAAAATTTAATGCTTAGGTTTGGAATTTAATCTAAACCCTGAAATTATTGTGGCAGATTTCCAAATAACCATTCACAGTGTTCCTAAATTCCAGATTTGTATGCTGTACGTTTCATTTGGCTTAAGCATAGACCCGCAAAATTTAAATCTGGGCGTCGCTCCTGAATACAGGAACAAAAACAGTGAAATTGGAAAGTGGCTACAGTATATATTTTGGGTTCACCATTTTTGAATCCATCCGAAGTAGTTTGCTTTGGATTTTTTGGAAATACAACCCGATAACGAGCATCTACAATTGTTTGCTGACTATTTGGTGGACACATTTTGGTTTTGATTTTCACTAAAGATTTTTCACACACTCTCTCTTCAATGTAATATCTGACGCAGGAAACAGTCCCAAAATATAATGTTGGTTGTGTATATTTATCATCAGCATCATCTTTCGTAGCTTTACAAGCCGGGGTGGGTTTTAGCTGATTGTACCACTTTCCTCTATTCAGTGTGACTCTCCGCTGTTTTCTTTCATTTATTAAGATCAACGCTTAGGTAAGATCTTTGTTAATGTTATCCCGCCTTCTTAATTTAGGCCTCCTGAGTGGTCTGTTTCCGTATGGTTTTATTATTATTATTATTATTATTAAGTGTGTAGCCTTTAAATTATAACTATGTAGTTAATATTTTGCTACTTAGCTTTTTATCTGTACCATAATACCAGATTTATTGCTTTCTATTGTATATTATTAATTTCGGTTTTATTGTTTTTGTAGCTCCGGTTTTTGGCTCCGGAGCAGTTATATTTAGTGGTTGTGGTGTTTTGTGGTTAAAACGCTTTCGTTGTGTTTGCTTTTTATCATTATATAAATAATAATAATAATATATAAAAACATTATTATCATTATATAAATTGTATTTATCATTATATAAAATACTAGCGGCCGCCCGCGACTCCATCTGCGTGGACTTTAGTTTTTTGCCACCGAGTTTCATACAAATTTGCAACCCCTATTTTAAATCCTTAGGGGTGGAATTTAAAAAAGACATTTTTTAGTACACCGCTACGTAATAAAAAAAATATTCTCCAATTTTCAAGACTCTACGCGTCTATCGACAGTGTTATGTCGGCCAGCAGCAGCGTGCTACCGACTTACCGCCCCACACATCCCGCACATTAATGCGCGAGTGGTATTAGACTATTATTATTTTAAAACTATAAAAACTTCTTACTTTTGGTTGAAAAAAATACTGTAAAGGGTAATTTTGTTCAAAAATATGTGTCTGTGTTAAATAATTTATTTATTTGGATAAGGATTAAGAAGTATTATTAATAATTAGGTATAGTTTTTGCGGCTTTACTTTTGTTTAGCGTGTGTAAAAAATTAGGGCCTACAAAACTTTTTTGAACACAATATTCTTAACTAATCTGTTATTAGGCGCTCAAACTATTAAACTACTATGTAAATTTATTCGTAAGCAAGCAATATAAAACGGTCCATGAGAGAAGCAATGCTCTCTCAAGTCAATACCCGCAAATTTGGGAGTTTGGTCCTGAGACTTGTTTATTGTCATGGCAAAGCAGACTTTTGGGGAAAATTGTAATCGTTTAAATTCGAACGGGATATCATTCGGTATCTAACCTATACTTAAACCAAATGAAAACAAAACAAATGCCAAATACAAAGCAGAGTATATAACCAAAACTACTAAACCGAAACAAAGCAGATGCAATCCAAAATGTGCCAAGAAAAGAACAGCCAAATACTTTAAATATAATCCGCTAGAAATATTTTGGTATAGTATGTACTACAAGATACGACGGCCACTTATCATCGGGTATATGTAACTCAGTGACTAAACAACAATAGCGCGTTTTAAAATACTAAAACACCATCTACTGTCAACATTAAGAACAACAAATTATTTTGTTCGTCTTTATTTATTCGTTCCATTAGATACTAATAGGTTTAAACTTATACATTTACATTCTCCATCAACCCTTATTTTATCCCTTGTGGTTCAATTTATCAAAATCCTATTAAAGCGGACGTCTTGATCATAGTAGCTCCAATCTTTAATTTCAGTTCAATCAGTCGAAAATCTAAAAAGTTTTATACAAACTTTTATCCCCTATTTTATCCCCTTAGGCGTGGAATTTATTAAAATCCTTTCTTAGGGATACCTACGTCATAGTAGCTATATGCATGCAAAATCTCAGCCCGATCGGTTTAAAATGGACAAAGTTTCATACAAACTTTCATCTCCTATTTTATTCCCTTGGGGATGGAATTTATCAAAATCCTTTTTTAGGGGATGCCTACGTCATAGTACCTAGCTATATGCATGCAAAACCTCAGCCCGATCGGTTTGCAATTAACAAAGTTTCATACCAACTTTCATTCCCTATTTTATCTCCTTGGGGGTGGAATTTATCAAAATTCTTTCTTAGGGGATGCTTACGTCATAGTAGCTATAGATATGTATGCGAAATCTCAGCCAGATCAGTTTAAAATTGACAAATTTACATCGCTTATTTTATCCCCTTAGGGGTGAAATTTATCAAAATACTTTCTTAGGAGATGCCTACGTCATAGTAGCTATATGCATGCAAAATCTTAGCCTCATCGGTTTAAAATTGACAAAGTTTTATACAAACTTCCATCCCCTATTTTATCCCCTTAGGGGTGGAATTAATTAAAATCCTTTCTTAGGGGATGCCTACGTCATAGTAGCTATATGCATGAAAAATCTCAGCCCGATCGGTTTAAAATTAACAAACTTTCATCGCCCAGTTTATTCCCTTAGGGGTGGAATTTATTAAAACCCTTTTTTAGGGGATGCCTACGTAATGGTAGCTATATGCATGCAAAATCTCAGCCCGATCCGTTTAAAAATTGACAAAGTTTTATATAAACTTTCATCTCCTATTTAATCCTCATAGGGTTGGAATTTATTAAAATCCTTTTTTAGGGTATGCCTACGTCATAGTAGCTATATGCATGCAAAATCTCAGCCTGATCGGTTTAAAATTGACAAAGTTTCATACAAACTTTCATCCCCTTAGGGGTGGAATTAATCGAAATCGTTACTTAGGGTATGTCTACGTCATAGTAGTTATATGCATGCAAAGTTTCAGCCCGATCGCTTTTAAATTGACACAGTTTCATACAAACTTTCATCCCCTATTTTATCCCCTTGGGGGTGGAATTAGTCAAAATTATTTCTTAGCGGATGCTTACGTCATATCATCTACCTGCATGCCAAATTTCAGCCCCATCCGTGCAGCGGTTTGGGCTGTGCGTTGATAGATCACTATGTCAGTCAGTCAGTCAGTCACCTGTAAGTTTTATATATATAGATAAGTTGACGCTGTTGTCGCCCTTCATCATTGTATACCTGTATATCATTATATAAACCTTATTATTATTATATAAACCTTGTTTTTATCATTATATAAACCCTTCATCATTATATAAACATGTGTTTTCATCATATAAATAATAAAATTATCATTAAATAAATTTTTGTCTCTCTATGTAGAGAATAAATATGTATTTTATATTGGTTCTTCGGTTTTTTCCGATAAGGTGTTGTTGTGGGAAGGATAAGGAATTTTGTTTTTATTTATTTATTGTTGTTTTTACCATTTTATCATCAATATAAATAATCATTGTTACTAGCAGCTGATGTTTTGTCAGCACTAGCACAGTTTTAGTATTATTTTATGTATTATTTATTAATAAATATAAGTATATATAAATGATTGGTGTTAGTATTTCTTTTTTTTTTGGTGTTAGTGTTTTTTTATTTTTTTTTGTGGTTTTGTGTTTTTGGTTTTTTTTGGGGTTTTGTTTTTTATGTTTTTTTTGGTTTTTATGTTTTTCTGTTTTTTGGTTGTATTTTTGTTTGTTTATACTAGTCTGTCGAGTATTTTCTGATGTATAAGTGGGTGTCGTAGCCTGGCGTAAGGTATATTGTCATGATTTTCAGCTCCTAGGTTATTTGTTAAAGTTGAAATGTCTTTCTTTGTTTGCATGAGTTTAACGAGGTCTTTGTACATTTGGTGTCCAATAGGTGTTGTGGGTTGTTTTAAAATAGTCGCGTAAGTTTTTATTTGGGATTTGATCGGGTTTTATGTTTAATATTTTTCGGAGTTGGGCATTTTCAATTCTTATTATTTTGTCAAGGTTGCTATTGCTTGCGTTAATCTAAATGGGACAGGCGTATGATAGAATTGATCTAACATAAGCTTTGTCTAGTTCGACTTTTTTACGTTCGTTTATTGAAGCAAAACGAGACAGGTATGTAGAGATAAGGCTTCTAGCTACATTTGCCCTTTTAATGGTGTTGTTTATGTGTTCTCTATAATTAAGTTTCCTGTCTAGAGTTACTCCAAGGTATTTAACGGATTGTTCAGGTTCGATTGTTACATTGTCAATTTTGATTATGTCGAGTCTTTCTAAAGTCCGTTTTTTATTAAAGTTTATTAGTTTAAATTTGTCTGCATTGATTTTAATTTTCCATTTTTTACAGTATTTTGTAAAGTCTTTAAGGTGTCTTTTGATTTTAAGTTGTGCTAGTTTTGTCTGTTTGGAAGAGGCTATTATAGCTGTATCGTCGGCGCTAGGTTGTAACGTGCAAAGCCAATTTGTGGCGTAATTAACCCGTAGCTAGCTCCAGGGATCGTGGCTTCCTTCTGGTTTTTCTTTAACTTCCCCCAAACAAATATATAAGGGCGCCAAAATACAGACAAGCAAATAAAAGAGGTTAAATCAGTTTAAAATCGTTTATTCAAAAATATATGAATTTTGAATATTAGCAAGAAATTAGTTGTTTAAAGTGATTAAATAGTTTTCCTTATCTTTTTTGGATTCTTCCTCGAGACTTCCGTGGACGGCGGAGATTAGGTACGGTTCACCGAAGTCGATGGCAAGATGGTTTCTTAAGCAACACTTCAAGATTCGGATCAGGACCTGATGTCGAAGGCAAGATGTTTTCTTTAGCAACGCCGGTAGAAGACAGCAAAAAAATAGCTTCTGATTGGCCAAAGCTTCCTTGGCAAAAATTGCTTTCTGACTACTAATCCTATCATAGGACCCTTCAATATTTGGCAATCGGCCTATGAAATAAAAATGAAAACCGTCAAAATTCCGTCTCACTAAACCTTAATTTCGATTACAATCATTCAAGGTTTCTCCAAGTTCGAGATAGAAAAAAAAGTTAATCACTTGAACTGTTTACTTATTTTTTAACACAATAAAATTTGATTTATAACAATGATTGTAATCGAAATAATTTAAATGTTAGAACAATATAACTATTATATTCAATAAAATAAATTCACCAAGTTTTTGACTATTACTAAAAAATTTTAAAACAATTTAATTTCTACTCACCACGAAGGGAAAAGGTATTTGAGAGGACTGCAGACTTTGAAGCACAAATTGTAAAGAAATTAAAATAGCGACACTATTCCCGAGTGAACTAAAAGTTCCCCTCTTATTACTGAAATCAAGTCTGCGACGACTCTATAGACGCGGAATGGTAAAAATCAAACAGTACGTAAGCCAGGCCAAAAATAACGTAGCAAAATAGCCAAGATAATATAGAAATTAAATATTATATAGGCCAGGCCAAAAAAATAACGTAGTAAACGTTACACCACGGTAACCTGACGGAAAAAAAGAATTGCAAATTCTTTTTTTTTTTTATTAAAAAGGTAAACTATTAAAATCCAAAAACAATTAAAAAAGTAAATAATCAAGAACTGGTGAATAGTTAAAAAAAAAATAAACAACATTAATAATTACAGGTAACCACAAGGATTTGTGTAATTCTTGAATAATAAAAAAATTCTTGATAAAAAAACTCAAGAACACGAAACCTTACTACACTTAACCTCTAGGGAAGAAAGAAAACAAATTGTTTTGGGCCTAAGCCCGGGACCTGAAGGGACCCAGTGTGAAGCAAGTAAAATAACCATGGGTTTTGAAGAAACCCAGGTAGTTAAACCGTCACAAGACGACGTGAAAATTATTAACTGTCCTAATCAAATGTCGACAAAGAAAACATCAAACAAGATGTCAAAAAGAAATAAGAGAAATATTATCCACAAAGCATTATAGAAGAAATTCAAGGCAAAAAAAAAATCTGTCTCCATAAGTAAAATAACTCACCAAAACAGCAAAGATAAAGATAAGACTGTAGTCAACAAAAATCATTGAATAAGAAAATACTCAACAAATGAGAACAAAATAAGCTATAAAGCTAAACAAATATTCAATGAACGAAAAGAAAAAATTGAAACCAAATATCGATTGAACAAAAATGAGACTAACTCTCAAAAGAAAAATCAATCAATATCCGAATCAAAAAATAACTTGACAAGTCTTATCGCACACGCTGTGCAAACTGGAGACAATGTAAAAGATAAACGATAATATTTATCATTAAAAATGACAACAAATAACGGTAATAATGTGAACATTAAAAATAGGACAGTTATTAAAAGTAAAAACGACGAAATCAATCAGGAACAGAAAACAAATACTCAAACGCTAAGAATACTGAAAGGCAATAATCAATAAGTAAAGAAGGGAAAAAAAAATTTTGAAAAAGGAACAAACTAAGAATTCCAAAATACAAATTTTTTTTTACTAACGTGGTGGTGCGGCACAACGGAACAGCGACAGCCTGTACTCGCAAATAAATGCTATCCCTAAGGTACAGTACTGACCTGAACTCACCAACTTTTATAAAAATTATAAACTCGAAAAAAAAATTAAATAACAATTGAATTTACTTAAAAAGGTTGAAAATTAATTTTGACAAAGTTCAAGAATTAAAAAAAAAAAATCTAAGAAATAGAAATTGAAAGTTAATAAAACTAATGCCTTCAGTGAAGTGACTCCAGTGTAAGGAATGCAAACAAAAATATAACAAGATTTGAGAATTTAAAAATATCGAGAAAAGATAAAATATAAAACGATATCTCAAAAAATGTACCAAACGAGTTACTACAAAAAATTACAAAGGTAACGAAACATACGAAAAAATCACAAAATATATCAAGATGTCCTCGGTATGTGAAGAAACAGTCCTAGATATTAAAAGGAATTTCTGTATTTGGTACATCACAAAACAGTACAGAAAAAAAATGAAAGAATGATATGAGGGAAACAAAAATCTCGAGTAGGTACAAAAACACATGGAAAATCTATTTTCTTCACAAAGATAAACCTTAAAGGTTAAAAAAAAAGAAGCAAAATAGACCATAATCCCACAACACAAGATAAGATACGGTAAATTTCTATTGTGTCCCATCCATCGGAACACCAATAGAAGCGATAAGAAGCAGTTACTACCAACTGCTCCACGATAAAGAGGTCTCACGGACCCCTATAAGATACTAAGGTCTCACAGACCTTACACGGTAATAATGTGGTCTTCCAGACCACACCAAAAATATGCCCACGGCAAACAACTAAAGGTACCCACACTCAAGATATAACAAAATTCCTATAAACCATCTTCCAAATTTTAACTGAAAGAAATGAGATGACAAAGAGAGAAAAGAAAAAACCAAAATACAGAAATTTAAGGAATACACGAAACAATTTGACTGTAACTATCACAACCACAAAATAAAGTCATAAAAAAAAACCGACCAAGAAAGCATAGATAGCAACAAAAAAGGACATATTGATAACACGATACAAACACATTAAAATCTGCCTAGAAGCCGAAATCAGCTAAGAAATACCGCCATAAGATAAGAAAGAAACTCCCGAACAATAAATTCAATAATTAGAAATAATAATCTTAAATGTTGAGAAAATATCCCAAGAGACATTCTGTATAGAAAAATTTCTAAATGGGAACGCAACATGATTGTAAGGTAACACAAATTAATAAAAGAATAATAATAAGCTTCGATAAATAAACCAGTTAAAGTTATTAACGAAATACACCAATTCATAGTGGTTTACCTTGAATCCGTAGATAATGAAAACCAACAAAATAAAGTAATGATAAAAAGTGTTAGTTGTTAGAAAATATTTATAAAATATTTGAATGTCTGTATTTAAATTGATGAAAAAAAAATTTAAAATTACTTAAATTAATGTAATTGATAGGAAAAGCTTCAAAAAAACCAGAATACTTAGTTGGGCGCCAGTTTGTAACGTGCAAAGCCAATTTGTGGCGTAATTAACCAGTAGCTAGCTCCAGGGATCGTGGCTTCCTTCTGGTTTTTCTTTAACTTCCCCCAAACAAATATATAAGGGCGCCAAAATACAGACAAGCAAATAAAAGAGGTTAAATCAGTTTAAAATCGTTTATTCAAGAATATATGAATTTTGAATATTAGCAAGAAATTAGTTGTTTAAAGTGATTAAATAGTTTTCCTTATCTTTTTTGGATTCTTCCTCGAGACTTCCGTGGACGGCGGAGATTAGGTACGGTTCACCGAAGTCGATGGCAAGATGGTTTCTTAAGCAACACTTCAAGATTCGGATCAGGACCTGATGTCGAAGGCAAGATGTTTTCTTTAGCAACGCCGGTAGAAGACAGCAAAAAAATAGCTTCTGATTGGCCAAAGCTTCCTTGGCAAAAATTGCTTTCTGACTACTAATCCTATCATAGGACCCTTCAATATTTGGCAATCGGCCTATGAAATAAAAATGAAAACCGTCAAAATTCCGTCTCACTAAACCTTAATTTCGATTACAATCATTCAAGGTTTCTCCAAGTTCGAGATAGAAAAAAAAGTTAATCACTTGAACTGTTTACTTATTTTTTAACACAATAAAAACTGATTTATAACAATGATTGTAATCGAAATAATTTAAATGTTAGAACAATATAACTATTATATTCAATAAAATAAATTCACCAAGTTTTTGACTATTACTAAAAAAATTTAAAACAATTTAATTTTTACTCACCACGAAGGGAAAAGGTATTTGAGAGGACTGCAGACTTTGAAGCACAAATTGTAAAGAAATTAAAATAGCGACACTATTCCCGAGTGAACTAAAAGTTCCCCTCTTATTACTGAAATCAAGTCTGCGACGACTCTATAGACGCGGAATGGTAAAAATCAAACAGTACGTAAGCCAGGCCAAAAATAACGTAGCAAAATAGCCGAGATAATATAGAAATTAAATATTATATAGGCCAGGCCAAAAAAATAACGTAGTAAACGTTACAAGGTCGGTATTATTGTTTTTGGAAATATCGTTGAAATAGATGTTAAAAAGTGTGGGGCTTAGAGCTGAACCTTGTGGCACTCCTGCTTGCATTGTAGTTTCAAGAGATTTTTTACCGTTTATTTTCACCTGGAAAGTTCTATGTGAAATAAAAGAATAAATGATTTTAGTAATCCAAGGTGGAGTTTGGAGTTTAAGCATTTTAAAAATAAGGCCTTCGTGCCGTACTACATCAAAAGCCTTCTCTAAATCGAGTGTGACCATTGATGTGGTATGTTTAATATTAAAATTTTTAGTGATTTTATTAGTGATTCTTGCAAGCTGAAGCACCGTTGAGTGGCCATTTCTAAACCCAAATTGTTCGTCAATGATTTTGTCATTGTCGCATATAAAATTGTTTAACTCTTGGTGTATAATACGTTCAAGTACTTTCCCAAGTGCTGGCAGAAGACTGATTGGCCTGTACTTTTCAGGCAATTTTAAATTTTTTCCTGGTTTATGGAATGGGAGAATTTCAGCCTTTTTCCAGCTCGTGGGAAAATACTGTTGATGTAAGCACGCATTATACACATAGTAGAGTGCTACTAGCGCTTTCCGTGGTAGTTTTTTTAGTTCTTTGTTTTGTATGTCGTCATGCCCAGGAGCTTTATAATGTCTGGTTTTTCGAATTATATGGTATATGTTGTGTGGTGTAATTTTGGTTGTTGTATTTATATTGTCTGCATTATGAAAAGCGTTAACTAGTTTATTTACTTCAGTTATTGTGTCAACGTCTGATAAATGTCTAGTTATTACTGTTGTCAATAAGTTGGTTTGCAAAAGTTTGTGTTTTGTCTTCGTCACTATATATTTGACTGTTATTGGCTTCTAATGGTGGTATGTAGAAGCCATTAGATTGTTTTTTGGCTTTTATCAAGTGCCATATATTTTGCTTGTTTTTTACTGTTGTCTCTATGTCTTGTTTGTATTTTTCGGATATGTATGAATCTAATAGTTGTTTGTAGTAATCTATGGCAATGTCTAATTGTATTTTATTTTGTCGTGTAGGTTGTCTTTGAAATATTCGTCTTAGTCTGTTTCTTTCTAGTCTTGCGTTATTTATATCTGTTGTGAATTTGCTTTCAGCTTCTCTTTTTAAAGGTATAAAAAGAGAAGAAGCTGTTTTTATTGTTTCTGTTATGTGTGTTATTTGATTGTCAATTTCTTCTGTTGTTATTAGGTTGTTGTTTATATGAAGATTTCTGTGTATGTGGTTCTGATCATCTGTCCAGTCAGCTTTATCAAAATTTTTAATATTTCTGTGTGTTTTACGTATTGTCATTGTTTCTGTATTAAAAGTTACTGGTCTGTGGTCAGAGTTCAAATCCATTGGTGTGTATGGTGTTGAAATGTTGTAGTTTTTTGTCAGTATGAGATCTATGTATGATATGTGTCCACGTGTGTTGCAGAACGTAGGTGAATCTGTGTAATTAATGTCTAGTTCATTATCTATTAAAATATTTAAAAGTTTTAATCCGTTGGGATTATTTGTCGGGTTATTCCAAATTGTGTGTCGAGAATTAAAATCCCCCATAATTACAGTTTTATTACTAAGATTTGTGATAGTTAAAATGTCGTATCGTTAAATGTTTCCCTAACGTAAATACCAGAGATTACCACGTCATTGTCTAGTCTTATTGTTATGTTTTCTATACCTGTGTTGATATCATTTATTTCAATAAAGTTTATGTCTTTGTTTACGTAAATTAATTGTCCTCCTCGTAGAGTCTGGTCTAATGGGTTTTGATTATTAATTCGATTTTTAACAATTTTAACATAATTTTTTATGTTGGCTGGTAATTTATTGCCCAGTAATGAGTTTCGCAGATATATATTATATTATATATTATATATTATATTATATATTATATATTATATTATATTATTTATTATTGTTTGTAACTTTACGTAATTCGTTTATTTTGTTTTTAAGGCTGTTTGCGTTCCAAAACATTATTTTTAGCTTTTTGTTTAAACGATAGAACACGATTAATTACATTTCTTCAGCGTATCTGACATAGATTGTTAATCTTTCCAGGTTGCTAGTGCAATTTTTTAATTCGTTTTTCATCTCACGAATAATTTTAATCATTTTAGCCATGTCTATTATATTATTAAATTCGTTTAATTCACCGATTAGTTCCGTAAATGTGTAAAGGTTATCGTTGTTTAAGTTAGAATTATTGTTAGAATTTATATTAGTAGTTGCGCTGGTTGACGCAATTTGGGGCGCGGCTGCCGCGGAAATAACCATTTGGCTGTAGCTTATTGTTGATATTACAAAATTATTACTATTGAATTTTTTAGGTTCGTTGTTTGTTTTTTGTCTATTATTGTTGTTTTTTTTTAGATTCTAGATATTTTAATAGTGCAGGACACTGAGTGTAATTTGCTGTGTGGTCGCCCCCACAGTTCGCGCATTTAGGTTTACTTATTTCGCTTTTAATTAATTGGCATTCACTTTTAAGTGAATGCCCGCGCATTTAACACACTTGGGCGCCGAAAAACAATATTTTTCCTCGTGTCCAAAGATTTGGCATCAATGGCACTGCGTGTAATAATTTTTTTTCGCGTATTTTTCCCACGTAATTTTTAAATTGTTTAAGCATGTCACATTTGTTTTTATATTGTTAATGTCTGTGTCATTGACACTAGGTAAGAGTAAGATGGTCCTGATTTGCCTTTCATATTAATGATATTTGTAGCTGTAACATTTTGGTTTTTAAGATCTTCTTTAAGATCTTCTAAATATATACCTGAGGCAGCTTTTAATACAATTTTTTTCTCCTTGCATTCTTTCGGAGTGAAAGAATACCCGTTAATTTTTTCTTTTTCAAAAATATTTAAGAGTTTTAGTCTGTCAGCGTTGGTTTTTGTAATGATTTTAATGTGATTTCTCAGGAATTTAATTAGAAAATCGTTGTGCCCCAGGTTATTTCTTATTTCTGTCGTGAAAGCTGTATAATTATTAACTTTGTCTTTTACTATTATGGGTGGAACCCATGGTTGTTTATTGGTTACGGTTAAGTTAGTTTGTATGTTTTTAGTCTTGTCAGCGTTTTTGCTGGTGCTTGGCAGGTTCCCAACTAGCAAAACTAATTTTATAAAGTCTGTAAGAACTGTTATACAGCATACCTTATAGAAACGTGAACATCTTATAATGTGGCTATAAACCACAATACAATGTATTTACAACCAAAAAGGGCCCCAGTTTATACAACAGTTCAGTTCTTTTAGGACATCCTTTAGCAAACTATACAACCGTTATAGGACAATCAATATGATGATTATATAACTGTCCTATAAGTATGTCTTCAAGATTACTTATACAATGCATTTTTGGGAACTGCTATACAACTATTGTATAGCAGTGCTCTGATTTTGCGCTTTAAGAGTATTTAACGAACATTTATAGAACTATTAAGAAAGTATTTTATAAGTATTTTATAATGCAGACAGAATCGCTAATACAATAATTTTGTTTTCTACTATTGAAATTCGGAATAGAATTGTCGCAAGAATATTTTATTAGGTATGTAAACGTTTGCGTTGTGTCACGACATTCAATATCGGAATGATTACCTATGGCAGTGGGTGATGGAGTTATTGTATCTGCTGTTAATTAAATTGAAAATATTAAAGACAAAGACCTATGTGCTACTCCGTTAGGGGACAAATTTTGTTTGCGCAGCTAACTTTTCTGACAATATACATATATATTTTTGATAAAAAATTAAAGCGCCTCAGTTTACCATACATTTTATTGATATTATTAAAAAATAAAAAATAAAAAATATGTTTTATTTGCTGAATTTTCAACTTAAAACAAAACATGTATTGTGGCTGTTGTAAAAGCGGGAAGAAATATCTATATTTCTTTAAAATATTTATTTTTGTTTTACCTTTCTACGTTTCTATATGATTTTTTCACAATGGCGGCGGTTTTTGAACAGCCGAACTTTTAATAAATATGGCGTATATGGTAATATTTGTGTTATTGGAAACCTTATACAATGATTGTGTTTTATTCTGAGCTGTATACGATATTAAAGTTTTATAATGTTGTTTGATGCAGCGCCATAAAATTGTTTTTGACACATTGACAGTCTCAGAAGAGTCAGGTGCGGTTTGATTCTTGACCACTTTTGAATGTTGCCAGATTTAATAATACATAGACAATATTTTCCCACAGGATTTTGTTTTTTACCGAAAAAATAGGTATATAGAATGAGGACATTGTGTGCAAAAAATACACGCCACTTTTTTGCATAAAGTGTAGCTACACAAGATTTTTGCAATAATTATTTAGTTATTTAAAAAAAAATGTTTTCTTAGTGAAAATAAAGGGATCTGTCGCAATATTGTGTATGTTTATATGACGAAACACAATTTTACTGTTAAAAGTTACAATGAACCACTTTTGGCAATGACAATCGGCGTCAAACAGATGACTTTTCATAATTAAATTGCAAAACATACATTGTAGGTGCATTTAGAACATCTTTAACTACAAGATGTAAGATAATAATAAATAAATAGTTTACCTATTTATTGCTACTAATTTTATGTATGCAGGTATAACTACAAACTGCCCAAGCTAGCAACACTGTATGTTAGATTTCCACGTTATCCTATAGCGCGTTGGCAAACTGCATAATAGAATAGAAGTATCGCTTAACATGTGTGTGGTATGACAGTAAACAATTATTGTGTTTATTGTGTTTCGAATAACTTCTGTCCATGTTTATATTTAAGGAAATAGATTCTATATGAGAATATTTTTCCAAACAAATTTTTAAGTTGGATTCTAGACCATTGTGCCAATAAGTTCCATTCTCAAGTGTTACCAATTTAACTTGTTGGGGAGTATTTAGGAATGTCCTTGGATCTGTAGGAAGAAGATTAGGAATAGCCAGGTTCCATATAATGAAAAGTTTTCTTAATGCAGAATGATTAATGTTAAAAGACGTTGCCCACATCTTGTTGTTCTTTTATTTTAATCTTATTTTCAATTTCAGATAAAGAATGCATCAAATTTTCGTCGTCGGTATCAGTGTTTTTTTCATTAGCACTATTAATGTCGACGCTTTCTTTTAACATATCGTGTTGGTCTACATTTCTTCTGGATTCTTCTTCAATATTATTACTGCTGACTGTAGCTAAAATTGTTGTTTCTTCTAAATTAGCCTCTTCGTTACACTTAAGAGAATTACATGCCACTTCAACTAGAGGTTGATCACGCGAACTGCAAGTCTGAAGTATTTTATGGTATTTCTTTTTGACCGATCTTTTAAAATGACCACTCTTTTTTATTTGTTTCCACTGAGATATTGCCGAATTCATTTTGTTAACGAAACCTGCTAGATAACCTGCGTAATTTTTCTATTATTATTGGGTTATGTTGTAAGTGTATGTAGATATATAGATTTTATAACGCAGAACTTTAAATAAATTTATTCCTGGGAACTACATTTTTATTCTATAAACTCTTCATGAGAGAATGCTGTTTTAGTTATACGATAATTATAAAATACTTTTATACTTATAGTGTAATGTTTAACTTCTGCGTAACACAACAATTTTATTACTTTTCTTAAAGAACTCTAATACAACTATTTATACAACTTCCTTTACAACTATCTTTTAACGTCGCTATTAAAAGTAATACAATAGCTATGCACCCCTATTATAATCTGTATAACACTGTTTTAAAATCATTTTATAGAAATTGTTTAAGACGTTATACAACTGTTATAAAATTTGTATACTTACAATATTTCTTTGTCGTATAATATGAGTTGTAAGAACGTTTATACAACAGCATTATAGAAACCCTTCTATTTTATGATAAAATTGTCGTATTGAGACGCATTAAAAAATAATTTTATTCTTTTAAGCGGCGCTATACAATAATTATGAAATAATTTTGTTTTTTAAGGGGTCTATTTTGCTAGTTGGGTTATTAGTGTCATTTTTAAGAAGTCCAAATTTATTTTTTGTTATTATTACTGAGGTTGTCGCCTCAGGAGCTTTGCAAGTTTTGTTGGGGGTTTCAGATCCCGCATTATCTGTTTGTACCGTCATATCAACGTCTTCAATATTGTTTAAGTCAGTCATAGTATTAGTTATGTCAGTCATAGTATTAGTTTTATTGTCTGTTGTAGTTAAAGTTGGATCGGTGTTGTAGATATTTCTATTTTTGTCGACGGCGGTGTTTATAGCGATGATACGACAATACCGCTTAAAAGTTTTCTTTTCCACCGAGCTGTCCCGGTGGATTTTTTTTTTGTTTTATTATCTAAATAACTCTTACCTTCCGCTGTTCTCATCAAAGGCACACTTTTTCACAAATCACTGAGTTTACACTCAACAGTTACTGACACAAGTGTTCAGCAACTATTCTGTATGGTGTATCTTCCCATACTGCTTTTATAATTTTATAATTCTGATGTCTTGGCTCATCTATATATGTTCGGCTCAGCGTAATCTTTGCTTTTATTTCTTGTACGATGTCTGGAGAGTTGTAGAGTCGTGCTAGTTCGGCGTTAGTTTCTATTCATCTATTCTATATTGTACTGTTGCTGGATCTCGATGAGGTCCATATATTTTCCTAGGAATTTTTCTTTTTAAAATCTTACCTCCAGGAAATTCTGTTGCCTAACATTTATTCTGCTAAAAAGGTGTAGAAATATTCATGAACCTTCTACAGTAACATTTATGTTGTGTAATGATTTCAATGTACCGTAAGTACAGTGGCTACATGATAAAACTAATAAATGTTGTAAATTTAGCTTAGTAATAGTGTAAGTTATCCAATTTATCTCAGTTTGGTATTTTTCTAACCAGTCAGAAAATAGTTTTTTTTATAATAAGTTGTCAATGACTCTTTTTAACATACCGTTAAAAGGAGCAGTAGAGGCCAGTGGGATCAAAGGAGCCTATTCTTCGACGTAACTATTAGCATATTCAGACGACATAGTGCTAATAAGAAGAGACAGAGAAATTCTGGAAAAAGCTCTAACACCACTAGCAAAGGAAGCAAAGCAGAGAGGGTTAAAAATCAATGAAGGGAAAACAAAACACCTAATATGCACTAGAAAAGATAATAACCAAATAAAAGAAATCAAAATAGGAATTAACACTTTTGAAAAGTTAAACAATTTAAATACTTGGGAGTAATAGTGAATGATAAAAATGAGAGAAGTGACGAAATAACATAACGAATAATAGCAGGCAAAAAAACATATTAGAAATATCATAACCTAATGCAGGACAAGACATACAAAGCTGAAAATATACAAAATTGCAATTAGACCTGTAACTTTTTACGCAGCTAAGACATTTTTGAGTGAAGACCGTATTAATCTTATTGCTTAAAATTACTTACAGTTTACAATTGGTGATCCGGTTATGCCGTTAATTGCTTTCATCATTCTTCTATTTGGAGTAGAACCGAGGAAAATGCAGCAATCCACATGTAAAAACACATGAAGTACCAAAAAAAACCGAAACGAAATAATATCGAGATTGGTGGTTTATCGTAACATAAACATGGACGCTCTCTTCATTGCGACAAAAAACACACACGTGTTCGACTTATTGGCTTCTTCTTGTTTTTTTGGAGGGGGGGTCATTTTAAGAGAACGTACACTAACACTTTGTTATAGTTTATAGTATCCGACCATAGGTAACCAATAATACAGGTAGAAGTATATATAAAACTAGTTGTACTCGCAACGTCATTCGCGTGTCGTGTGATTTTTGTAGAAAAATTTCTTACCCACTCCATTTAAGGCATGGGAGAAAAAATTTTATACACCAGATGTTAAGTTGGAAGAAGACAAATACATCTGTGAAAACCGCATTCGAATCGGATCAGTAGTTTTCATGTGATGCACGCACAAACATACAGACAGACAAAAAAATCTAACCACATCTTTGGGTTCTATTTCGATGTACCTGCGACGTCGTTCGCGTGGGGTGTTGATTTTTGTATAAAAATTTCTTTCCTCACCCCGTTAAATGGGTGGGGGGACAAAGTTTTATACACCAGATGTTAAGTTGAAAGAAGACAAATATGTCCTTGAAAACCGCATTCGAATAGGATCAGTAGTTTTCATGTGATGCGCGCAGAAACATTTACATTTCTACAGTTTTATTATATGTACATAGATATATAAATATAGATTAAGAACAAACACGGCGTATGCAGCTGATTTTTACGTACAATGATCTATTGTTATATTAAACATGCTAGAGGGGTTTCTAAAACTTTTTTTTTCTTTTGTGATTTTTTTAAACTATTTTAAACATTTTTTAACGTAGGCCAACCAATTTTATTACGTTGTGTGATGAAAGAGGTCGCTTTGTTTACATAGGTATACATAAAATTTTATAAAAATGAAATAATTCGTATACTTTTAATTTTTTTATTTGTTATTTATCTTTTATATATAAGAAGTGGCACGACTATGTGTTACGAATTGTTTATCACTTTAAATTTACTTTCCAAACGTTTTCGGTAATAGAAGAAGCATTTCTTTGGTCGCTCTGTGTAATTTGCATTGAAATAAAAACTTTAAACTTTAAACTTACCACAAAGAAGGAGAACTATAATACGGTTCAATAAACTCTCTTGAAAACTGTTGGGAACATTGACGAAGATCAGACATACTGATAAAATTGTTTAAATCCGCATCCATAAAACAACATGCTGTGCAAAATATACAAAAACAATTACCAATAAAACCGAAGTTTGTACACATGTTCCAACTTGTTGAATCAATTATTGTAAAATGACGCCTCGCACTTCAAATTTTCCACTTATTGTATAAGTCAACCAACAAAGGATGTCGGTTAGAAACTGGATGTGCACTAGCAACAAGCTTCAAAAATATCAGAGCATCAGTTCACAGTTCATTTGAGTATTTCGTAGAGTGCAGATCGGTTTATTAGCAGTGTCGTTTAAAATAAACCAAGTTAAAAATAAAGTTTTAAGTGGTCAAAGCAAGGAGTTAGTTAGTAATCTCATTAAATTTATAAGAGGACAAGCAACAAAAAAATATTTTATACAACGCCTGCTCTGGAAGTTGACTTTTCGAGCGCAGTATGTCATCTCCGAAGTACACAATAGTCGCATACTTGACTATATGTATTTCATAAACGCACATGTTTGGTTATGACCACATAACTACACGGATTCCGCCTAAACTTTCTGTCGTTTTTATTTGAGTAGAGAGACTACTCGATCAGTCCTAACCCTTTTTAATTTATGTCACAACTGTCACAACGCAACTGTATTAAACCCAAAAAGAAAGTGTAGGTAATTAAAAAAAGTGTACTATTTAAAATAATGGTCGATTTAACAAGATGTTTAACTCCACCTGAACTAGTTGAATCAGCTAAAAATGCAACAACAAATTTATTGCCAGATGTGTCAAAAGAAAAAATTATTTGTTATATTCCTCTCAAATTCTACTTCCAGAGCAGTAGTTGTATAAAGTATTGATCCTAACAGTTGCGGAAATTAACTTTCCCGCACTTAAACTGCTTGCCCGAACTCCGCTTCGCGTCGTTCGGGCATCGGCAGTTCGCGTGCGGGAAAGTATAACTTTCCGCACTTGTTAGGATAATAACTATTATTATTTCTGGATATAAGGTAAGTTCAAAAAAAAAATGATACTGTCATTTATTTCAACTTTACAATTACTTTAATTAAAATTTTCACTCTTTTTATTAGAGCACCAAACGGGTAGCAGTTAGAGAACTGTAGACCGTATCTCCAAAAAGACAAGACTAAATGGGTTCAAGAAGGAAGCCTATCTTCTTTTTCTACTCCAAACAAGAAGAGAATTAAAAAGGTTTGTTTGTATGATTGTGACAAAGCACAATTAATTGATAAAAGATTATCACATATCCGAAGAAATGATTCCCACTTTAAAAAATGACCATAATAAATTCTTTAGTGAATTTGGATATGTAGAATTTATAGTAACACTTCGTGAAGAAATCCATAAAATAGGTTTTAGTTAGAAAAAAAGTAAGATACGACAGGAAAATTTTGATAAAACACAATTCAATCAGATACCTTCTAATTGAATTTTTAAGAAAAATAAACAAAACGACCTTTGGTTTATATGGATGAAACATACATATTCAAGTCATACCCATGAAAAAAGCTGGAGAGACCAAAGCAATTCAGGGCTCCTAAAACCTACAAGCAAAGCGGAACGCTTACTAATTTTACATGCTGGTGGGAAAGTAGGCTTTATCTTAAATGAATTATCAGAACTATAAGAAAAGAAAAATTAATTCCTAATTTGCCAGAAAAAGTGTTGTGATTGATAATGTTCCGTATCAAAATAACTTGGTTGAGTAAATGCCAATTTCGATAAAATGAAAAGCAGATATGATAGATTGGTGGAAACAACACCAAATCGACTTGACGAAATTCTTTGTAAGCTTGAGTTGTACCAGATAATAAAATATAAAAAACCAGATTCTAAAAGGGACAAAATTAATCAGTTTTTTGAAAGTAATGGGGTTTCAGATTTAAGGTTGCCATCCTATCATCCTGAACTGAATCATGTAGAATTAGTTTAGAATTCAATAAAGCAATATGTGAGTGACAAAAATACCACGTTTAAATTTAACAACGTCAGTGGGTATTCTGACGAGTTTTTTAACAATTTTACAATTCAAAAAATTTTAAGATGGTTGTATGCAGAGGGAACCAGTTCTTGGCACATTGATTGATAATTTTATAATACAAATAAATAGTGAATTGGACGAGGTTGCTGACTCGGATAACGACTTTTGGACTTTTTGTGGCAAAAAGAAGATGAAAATGAATGAAACACATTCTACCAGCACATTAAAAATATTGAATTATTTTAATAAAATTTATGACAAAAAATATTTGTATAATTTATTTTGGTGTTTTGAAATAATTTTAAATATTATTTCAAAAATCACTTTAATCTGTTACTTACAGTTCATCAACGTTTTCAAAATATTTAAATTGCCTTTATCAGGTTTATTTGTTTTGGAAGGAATAACTCAGCTTGAAAAAGTTTGATTTTATCGGATTTATTTTAGAGATGTTTGTTAAATTTTTGTGGAAATGCTCTCACTTTCCTTTAAGATAATTATAATTTGTAATTCTTCATGTCAAAAAATAAATAAATATGAGAGACACCTTATAGTTTTAGATTATTTTTAACATAGTTCTTTCTTTCTCCTTTATAGGCGCATCTCAAGCGCCATCCTATGTTGGTCGATTAATACAACCCTATTTCGATCATGCAAGACGTACGTTTTGTGGTCCGCACGCACCGTTTCACTTGTCTGATTCGATAAATCGTTTGATAACAGCCCGTTCAGACGGCATGGTCCGGATATTTTATCGGAACAATGTCGGATTGCTTAGTGGCGCATTGTTTTAAATGTGCATATTCAGTCAATTCGAACGTGTATCGTTATAGGAAAATTTTCCGGATCCGGACAAATTTACATCCGATTTTGTCACTGCAAACCGTATGCCGTGACACGATAAAAAATTGGAATCGAACGTCGTTCACATGATTCGAATTTTGTGGATCTGTGAAAAATAAACCATTTTACGAAAAAATCTTTTTCAGGTATTTGAAGGTTCTAAATGGTATTTGGGAGAGCACAGATGAAAAATCCGTACACATACTGATAATTTTGCTGTTTTTTAAACAATTACAAAAATCGAAAAAAATTATGTGTTTTCTATTTTATTTTGGAGAAAAGTAGTTAAAATAAAAATTAAATAAGTGCTTAATTTAAATCCATAAATAATTAACCAAGATATTCACCTAAATATAGAAATTCGTTTCGTTTCGACGTGTCACGATTTGAATAAAATACCGTTTCGAATTTAAAATCGGGCCGAACATGCCGTCTGAACGGGTGGCTGTAAGACGTTGCGTCTGGATCGGACTTTTTACTCTCTCATTCATTAAAATTATTTATGGGAATAATCGGATAGTAATTAATCGGATGATTTTAATAATCGGAATAATATTCCGCCATCCGATTATTTTCGAATCGTAATACCCACATAACAATTTTAGGAGATTATCACGTGCAAAGAACATGCCTCATTAATGCGGCATGTTCTTAGGATGTGCGAGAATAGCATTGGGAATGTGAAAAGTATACGCAAAGAATGTATTACAGGGACACACCTACATATGAATAACAAGTGAATAGAATGTGACCAGGTATATTCTTGTCAGCTTTTCATATTCTTTACACATGATATATTTAAGTAGTAACAAAGCAGGTTTTTTGCACATTCTTTTTATATAATAAGCACATCCTTATTGTGTGCATAGGACGTGATATGTAGGTAGGTAAATCATGTTCTATTCACATGAAAATCATGTTCCTGTGACGTTCAATTAATGTGACTAGCACTTTTGTAGAACCTGCATAGAATATTACACTAAAATGCTTCTTTAGAAAAGAATAAATGAAAAATGGGGCTTGTTAAAATAAAGGCTTTATTGTAACTATTTATAGCTAAAAAAAAATTCTAACAAATAACGACTTAATAATAAACAGGAACAAAAATAAACAGGAACTCACATACCTCATACAGGGTGGCGCAATAGTGTAAAGTGTGACAAAGTCATATAGGTACCTTCCTTACTTACAAGGGCGCCAGAAAAGTTAATAATTAATAAAAAAGCTTAAAATAACTAATAATAATAAATAAAAACTAACAAAACAGAACAAATAAAGCAAAAAAAAAAAAAAATTATTCTATGTCAGGATCGACGTTTGGATCTGCGTCAATGACAGAAGGCTCTTCATTTTCGTCGTTTTTTTCATTTTTAATCCTTTCCTTGGACTTGACCAGCCATCCTCGAATAACATCGATTATCTCCGACTCTTTTGAAGCAGGGTATTGATGTTTAACTGCATCTAAACAATAAATAATCATATAAACAATTAAAAAATATATTTTTTTAATTTTTATCGTAGTATTATTTTCCTTATATTAAAGTAAATATACTCTTCATGCTAACTTTAAAAAATTGCATGAAATACAAGAATTTATTTACTTATTATCTTTATTAAAAAGTGTTTTGGCATATATTTCTAAACAATTTGTATTAAAAGCTTACCAAGTATTGCTCGAGCCAATAAAAGACGTTTTAATGGGAATTTTTTTTTAGCTCCATCCCAGGAATATAAATTTCCAACCTTGTTGGTAACGGCTCTATAAAGAAGTCGTCTTGTCGTCTGTGATATGGATTGGCCTCCAATACGCTTAAATTCGTTAACCTTAAAATTACATTATTTAATTTTACCTAGAACTACAGGAATTCATTTAATATATTTTTTTTAATTAATTACCATTAATTTATAATTGGTTTCTTCGCCCATCCACTGCTCAAATTGGTTTAAATCCCCTATAGATTTTACTGGAAGTATTTTATTGATGGACGTCGTCGTGGTTGAATGTGTAAGGTTTCCTGCACTAATTTTGTAAAATTCAACAAGGGAGAAAACATTTTCGCCAATTGAATTTATTTTTAAATGCAAATGAGAAAGTTCACTTAGAACGGCTTTTTTAAAATCTAAAATAAAAATAAAACACTTAAATTGGGTATAAGATGCTTAATAGTTAAATAAATAAAAAATGTCGGTATCATAATTAAAAAGAGAATTATTCTTACCTTAAACTGTAACACAACCGGTTTCACAAAATTAAATGTCTTAAAGTTTTGAAAAAAACAAAATCCGAACTAAAAATACGCAAATATAGAAATAAACACAAGAAATAAAACAGCAAACAGTAGATAACGATAACACACAACGAAACGCCAAAAACCAAAATGGCCACTGACCTGTCTGATTCACTTCATCACTTCTCTTCACTTTTAGTACCGTACCATGCACAGATTACTGTAGGTGGCGTGGTTGCGCGCGCAATTCAAATATCTTTTAATTTAAATAACCTACCTAAATAGGTAGTTTTTAATTTGTTGGAGATATATTATATTGGTTCAGTTTTCTATAAGTATGGCTAAAGCTAGTGTATAATAATTTTTATTTTTTTTCTATTAATCATCCCCAAAAATATTCTGATTTTTTTTTATATTTGAAAATTGCAATTTATCGGTAATAAAAATAAAAATGCATCATTTTGACCTAATTTAACCGACCATTAACTCCTATCGCTTTTAAACTCCAAATGGTTAATAAAATTGTTCGTGTGTTTAAAAACTTCCTTTTCGTAGGTGCATAGCATAAGCCTTAAATCACTTATATAGCATGTTCCTTTAGGAAAGTGTATATCATGTGATTATAACAAACGTAATTGAACATCACTTATATCGCACATTCTTTGCATATGCTTTTTGGCAGGTACTATAGAACTTTCAATTACATGCATATGATATGCACTTGACTGAGGAAGGTATTAAGATAGCACCTTGAAGGAATATGCTTAGAACGTGAATATACTTTTAATGTTATGTGGGTATAGGCAACTCGTTGTTAATTATAATTTAAGTACGTATGTTTTCCAGTTACTTATACAGATTTTACCATTTAAAACCGGAACGACTCAGTAAATAATCCGAACAATTTGCTAAATCATCCAAATCCGATTCGGCATAAATAATAATACGATGAGACTACAAGAAATTCCGAGACCAGTAAATTCGATGTCTCGAACTTGAGAAATTATCGTAATATTTATAATTAATCTGAATCATCCCATTATTTTAAAAATCGGAAACATTCGGATTTTTGTATCCGAATACTCCCATCACTAATTATTAAAATAGACTTAGCAGTCTACTACTAACAATACTTTCATTATATTTCTAGCAACTCTTGGATTGATCGCAATGGGTATGTCCCTGGCATGGATGTCTCCAGTACTTCCACAGTTGATGTCAAACAATACAGAAATTAATCCGCTGGGTACCCCAATATCTACTTTACAAATTACAGTGATATCATCTGCTCCTTATATATCTTGTTTTTGCAGTATTTTCATTACGGCAAAATTATCAGATATGTTTGGAAGAAAAAAAATGTTGCTAGTTGGATCTTTTTGTTTATCGTTTGATATGATTGCTATAGCCTTTAGCAGTTATATTAGTATATACTATATTTGTTTAGTACTAAATGGTTTGTCATATACTTTTATATACGTTAACGCACCAATATACAATACTGAAATATCTGCTGTTAAAATTAGAGGAAAATTGGGCTGTTTAACTGGTTTGGGAATACCAAGTGGAATACTTTTTACGTATATTTTTGCACCAATAACTTCGGTTAAAAGTATAAGTTTACTATGTGCAACTCCTAGTGCTCTTCATGTGTTATTAAACTCTTTCTTAGTTGAATCACCTAATTATTTAGCATTAAAAGAAAAGGATGAGAAAGCTATGAACGCTTTAAAACATTTTAGAAACACTGAAAATTTTGAAATGTTACAATACGAGTTTAAAAAAATAAAACAATCTGTTACAGAGAACTCGAGAGTATCTAAACCGCGATTTATAGAATTATTCAAATTTAAATCTTCAAGAAAAGCTTGCTATATATCTATGATATTGTGTTTTAGTCAGCAAATGTCAGGTATTAACGCTATTCTTGGGTTTATGGCTACAATTTTTAATGAAGCTGATGCTTACTTATCTGGGAATATGGTTGGTATTTTGGTCGGTATCATACAAATTCTATCGTTCATAACAGCAGCTTATTTTGTAGACAAATTAGGACGAAGAATACTCTTATTAGTTTCCTCATTATCTGTAGCAATCTGCTTATTTGCTTTAGGAGTTTTTTTCTACTTAAAACATATTCAAATTGCAATTCCAAGTTCAATTAAGTGGCTACCAATTATCTTTGTCATAATTTATATAATTGGTTACAGTTTTGGTTTGGGTCCTATTCCTATTAACATGATCGGAGAAGTTTTCCCAACAGAATTACGTTCTGTAGGCGTATCTGCAGCGTTATTACTTGAATCTTTTGCAGCAAATATTACAATGTTCTGTTTCCCTTTATTAATAAATATGTATGGAGTGTATTTTTGCTTTTTACTACAAAGTTTAATGACGCTATTAGGATTTATTGTTATATTCTGTATAGTACCTGAGACAAAAAAGAAAACCTTGTTTGAAATTCAACAACTTTTAAGTAGATAACTTTAATAACACATTTTTGACAGATAGTGGTCTTAATAAGTACCGGTTGGTTGAAAAGTTTTGAAAGCTTTCATAAAGGAATGAGTTTTTTTTTAATGAAATTGTTTTTTTTTATTCAATACTAGTTGAATCAGCGAACTTCGTACCGCCTATTACTCAAAGATGTTTTCCCGTTTTTTTTTTTGTTTATCTTTTTTTAAGTTTTACGATTTTTTTTCTAGGGTTTTCGATTATTTTTTATGTTTTTGTTATTTTGTTTGTGTCCTAGTTTTCTCTGTTTTTCTTTTGTAATTCTTTAATTTTTGTCGTTTTTTTTTATATTTTTCTTGTAATTTTTGTGATATTATCTTGGTTTTTCTTCTATTATTATTTAGGTTATTTTCCATTTTACTTTAGGTTCTCGTTTGTTACCATTTTTTTTATTCGTTTTATCGATTTTACACAATTTTCGTTCTCTTTTTTTCTGTATATTTCGATTTTTTTTTGTTTTTTATTTTATTTTCCGTATAATATATTTTTTCTTTTAATTTTTTTCATTTTTTTCACGTTAATCATTTTCCACCAGTTTTGATAGTTTTTTTTTGTTCTTTCAATTTTGTTTTTGATTTTTTATCACCAATTTGTTTATACTTTTTTATTTTTAGTTTCCTACATTTCGGACGAAGACAAATTCAAATGAGCTTTTTAATTATATTATTTAGCAATTATAACGCCTTTATTTCTGATTTATTATTCGTTTTTATCGTGTTTTTTTTGTTTCCCTTTTTTTTAAATTTTGTACGATTATGTTTTGTTTTTTTCTCTTTTTTTTCGGTTTCATCTAACTTTTTCCCTTGATTCTAGTTTTCTATCCATTTTTTATTTATTTTGTTTTTTTCGATTGTTTTTCATGTTTTTTTTTTGGTTTTGTTAATTTCATTATATTTTCTTGCTTTTTCAATGTTTTTACAATTTTTTTCATAATATTTTTCCGAATTTGTCATTTTTTTTGTTGTTTCATTGGTTTTCCACATTTTTTGTAATATTTTTCTCGGTTTTCCTTTTTTTTCTTAATTTTTTTAGTTTTATCCATTTTCTTATATTTCAGTTTAGTTGCTCGTTTGCAGTTTTTTACACATTTGTAATTATTTTTTATTTTTTTAAATTTTTTCTATTTTTCGTATATTCTTATTTATTTTTCCCTTTTTGATTTTATTTTCCAATTTGAGCGTTTTATTTATATTTGCTGGTTTATCATTTTTACTGGTTTTTACAGATTTATCAATTTTTCGTTTCTCTGAATTTTTTCCAACTTACTTTTATTGCCATTTTTTATAAAAAATTAATAGAAACTATGCACTATTATGGTTCAATGAGCAAAAATAAAATCGAGATGTGTATTTTCATAATTGAATGATAAGTAGTTGTAAATTGACATAAACGTCAAATTTAAAATAAAAGTTGTGAGAGAAATTAAATATAAATTAGAATCCTGTTTACCTTTAGAAAAAGTTATTAGTTTCGTATATTATAGGCCATTTTTAAATAAATTTAATTAAAATTTATATAATTCATTATGTATTTGTGATGACTCATAGTGCCATCTCTTTAGATAATCTAAAAGGTACTTTGCCGGCCTAGGCCGGAAAATGTCATTTTCCGGACGATTTTGAAGTAATTAATAGTATTGTTTCTGGACAGAGGACTAAAAACATATTTTAATATTATTTTAAAATTTTTAATAATATACCCTCTGTAACCTATGGCACTTTTATAAAGTAAGTTATAATAAATTTTTTAGTTGTAATACGGAACGCTGGCTCAAATATTAATTAAAAATCAGTTTAGAAATAAAAATAATTTTGGGGTTTATGCCTTTAATTATTTATGCTTATAATGATGTTTTTTGTATATAGGCAATGAGGCATAGGCGAGAAAGACGATTTATTATAAGTATCATAAATCATTAAAGGCATAACTGAGAAAGTTGCAGAATAAAAAAATGTCCACCGATTTTCAGATATTTTATTTTTTCCTATAACTAAGTAGGACTTATGCCAATAAGAAAGACGATTTATTATAAGTATCATAAATCATTAAAGGCATAACTGAGAAAGTTGCAGAATAAAAAAATGTCCACCGATTTTCAGATATTTTATTTTTTCCTATAACTAAGTAGGACTTATGCCAATGTGTTTAATGATCCTTTTAACATTAAAAAAATTCATACTTTTAATAGGTAGCAATAAGAAAGATTTTTTACATCAAATTTTCATCCATTAAGAGCGTCTCACCTTATGCCTAAAAAATCGGTACTTCTTATATTTTTTAAATGGCATACGTGAGGAAGACGTCCCGATACACAAAATATTTTTTCAAAAGAAAATTCGGTTTTTCCAAAAATAAACCGAATTTTCACTATATTTATTTCTCTCTAATATATCTTTCAGTACCCCCAGAGGCATAAACGAGAAAGCCGTAGTTTAAAATAGTTTAATATCTCTCGATCTAATATAGCAGCGTTGCTAATTGGTGACCCTCGACAACTTTATAAGTAAAAATATCCTGATGATTTAGATGTTACAGAATTATTGTAGGAAGCCAATGAAGGAAGTAAACAAGTTAACGTAACCAATTAGTTAATAAGTTAGAAAAGGTTGAAATTCTATGCTGAAAGGTACTAGAACATTTAGAGATAAATGATAAAAAAAACTGTGGATTTAAATGGAGTTGTAAACAAATTAAAGCACAAAATGCTTAATACCTGATTCAAATCCACTCAATCTAAAAGGGAAATAAATGTGCATCGAGTTCCAATCTAGATTTAGAATATTACCGTTCGAAAGTTTTATTACTTTCTAAGTTTTGGAAACAAGAGCCAGAGTTGTGATTCCAAACTGTGGAAATGATTTTTAAGGCTAATTTGGTAACTTCAGACCAGACAACTACTACTTCTTCACTTAACATACTAACTATAGTATAATACATTAAGCATGATTTCCACAAACTGATGCCATAACCTTTTTTTCCGATCGTTCTGACTTCACCAGTTTTGGAGCTGAGGAACTAGCTTCAGTGCACTGTAAACGTTCTTGTTTCGGTTTAGGATCATGATGGTAGATCCATAGACAAATTATCTCTGGGTAGATCTAAGTATCATCCATATTTATAAAACTTTATATTCTGCTTAAAATGCTCCAACTTACAATGAAAAATTGAACTGTTTTCGATTCAGTTTTTGTTGAATTGTTAACGCTGTGCGGCACTATCTTTCCGAGCGGCTTTTTTATATGTAATTTTCGAGTAAAATATGAAGTACTCGTTAATCTAAGATGCCTATGGTATCAGCAATTAAAGGTTTAGTCAAACTTGGATTTTTACAAACAATATCATAAATTTATTCAATGAATTCTGGTGTTGTTGCGCTTTTGAACATCCGGTACATGGTTCACCTTCGACGTTTGCACGACCACATTTAAACTCAGTTGGAAATGAAGGAGCAGATTCCTTTAACATTTTTACCACTGATAAACCTTCCAAAAAATTAGAGTTTTATCACGGTTTTTTCCATTGTAACAAAATACTCTGACACGTAAACTTTAAATGATTTGTGAACAAAGAATGAATAGACAAATCAAAACGGATTTTTTTGTGTATTCAAAAGGAAGTTTAAATATTAAAATAGCGTATAAATTTTGATTTCTCTACTGGTTAATAGGTGTTGCTTTTAAAACTTTTCAACTAACCATTATTAATCTATGTGTAGTTTAAATTTTTATTGACTAGTACAGCATATGTTTTACTACCTAACATTTTCATTGCCTGATATTTATAGTCTTTTAAACGTACATGAAATTGATTCTTTAATGTAACGTTATATTTGTTAATAAAATACATAAAACTTGTCTATAAAAAATAGTTTCTGTTATTTTCTTACTTCACTAAGTACCTAAATTGTTAAACATCTTTTAACGTTAAATTTGGTGCAGATGTGGGGGTGGAAGATTACCTATTCAAGGTGCCTGAAAAAACAACCTAATGAACTAAAGTATATTCATAAATATACTGTCATTTTGATAAACCTTTAAAACTAACTTATCCCTTTTAAATACTCTATTGTTCTGGAATGATCAAGCCAGGACTGTCTTATAGTCGAGTCAACTTTAAGTAAAACGTAATGTCAAAAAACTAACTATATAATTAACTCATCTTATAAACGTAAAAATTAATAAGTTTATGCTAGATAAAGTAAATACAAAAGTAGTCTCATCTCGTGAGTCATAAAAAAATTATTGCGTCATTGTTTTTTTTAAACATTTATTACCAAAAACGTCTTTTTTTTCTTACAATCAATATTCTGAAAAAAGTACTAACTTAAGAGAAGAATGGTCAACAGACAATTTATTTGTCTTAAAATGAACTTAAATTTGACTGCTTTTAAATTAAAATTGTTTCAAAAATCAAAAAGTTATTGCAAATTAAAGTTAAAAAACGGCCAGATTTACACTTTTTTATAAATTTAAAAATTATTATTAAAACTTCTTCCAATTTTCTCCAAATGTGGGTTTTTATGAGGATTTTTAGTCACCTAAAAAGTGGGCTAAAGATGAGCCGGATCGGTTTAGTAGTTTTTGCACAATGCAATTTGTTTATAAGACAATTATTAATAAGGACCTTTTTTAAATAGCTGTACATCCAAATGAGAATGGCCTACAATATCCATTTTGATCTCATTTGCTTCGTTTCGGTTGTAGGTATTATCTACTTACAAAAAAGTTTATTTTTTTAAACAATTAGTTGTCTAAAATAGTTAATTTAAAAAGTACTGATTTTAGTCTATAAACAAATTGAATATCTCCGCCGTTTATGACTCGATTAAAAAATTATCTACACCACTGGAAAGCTGGTAAAAAATACACATTTAAAAAGAAAAAAGAATTTTCTAGGACCATTTTTAAAAAATCATAGAGCTATTGTTTATAAACATTAAGAACTAAAATTTCAACAATTTGTTTATAATGTCCCAATATTTAATTTCAAATTAAATTAGCTTTAATTTATAACAAATTAACCCTTTGTGAGCTTGTTAAACTTTTTAGCAGACGTGTTTTAGCAGCTCTTTATTGAGGCGTGGTGAGGATATCTTTTTCTCTTTTGTTGAAAAGCGAAGACAAAAGTTCAAAACAGCGCGAGTTTAAGAATTTGCAATATCTCGACTTCTAGACATCGTAGAACCTTCTTTTTTTAAATCTGGGGTAGCTCGTCGAGAAAATAATGTCTGGCTAGTTTACAACCCCAGAAAACCACCCCCAAAGCCCTTTAAAAAAAAATTAATATTTTTTTTTTCATTTTTTTTATTAACTTTTATTTTCTATGTATTCTATGAATTTAAAAATTTGTTTTAATAATTACTTGCACCTTTTTTACCCTTATGCAACAAACCTATCCCAATTATTTTTTTATTATTACTGGTGCATATTTTAAAAAGTTATACAATATATTTAAACTAAAAATCATACAATATTATATTATGTAACTAGGGAGTAAAAATAAAGAATACCGAAAATCGCAGGTAAATTATTAGCCGAGACAGAGCCGCAAAATATTGATTATTTTCTTTTTATTGTGGAAATAGGAAATTTTAAAAATATTTATGTATTTGTAGGTAAAAATAACTGTTTATTTACATATTTGAAAAAATATCTAGATGCCTGGTGGAGACATTTTAAACTAGAGCATGCGCATACAAATAAAAGTACTCAAACAACACCACGAAAGAATTGTAATTCAAATATCGTATATACCCTTCATTTATTTTGTGGGTAAAAGGGTGCAAGTCATTATTAAAACAAATTTTTAATTTCATAGATTACAAAGAAAATAAAAGTCAATAAAAAAAAATATGCAAAAAAAATATTAATTTTTTTTAAGTGTTGGGGGTGGTTTTGAAGGGTGGTAACCTAGCCACACACTATTTTCTTGATGAGCTACCCCAGATTAAAAAAAAGAAGGTTCTACGATGTCTAGAAGTCGAGATATTGCAAATTTTTAAACGCGCGCCGTTTTTAACTTCTGTTTTCGCTTTTAACTAAAAGAAAAAGTTATCCTCACCACGACTCAATAAGGAGCTGCTAAAAAACGTTTAACAAGCTCATAAAAGGTTAATTTGTTATGAATTAAAGCTAATTTGATTTTAAATTAAATATTATAACTTTATAAACAAATTGTTGAATTTTCAGTTCTTAATGTTTGTAA
Source organism: Altica lythri (assembly GCA_964028335.1). Lineage (NCBI taxonomy): Eukaryota > Metazoa > Arthropoda > Insecta > Coleoptera > Chrysomelidae > Altica > Altica lythri. Next base: position 53,893,446 of record OZ034803.1, read on the forward strand.
ACAATTGCTCTATGATTAAAAAAAAAATTATCTCCGGTTCTTATGGTCCTAGAAACTTTTTTTTTCTTTTTAAATGGGTATTTTTTTACCAGCTTTCGAGTGGCGTAGATAAATTTTTAATCGAGTCATAAACGGCGGAGTTATTCAATTTGTTTATAGACTAAAATCAGTACTTTTTGAATAAACTATTTTAGACAACTAATTGTTTAAAAAAATAAACTTTTTTGTAAATAGATAATACCTACAACCGAAACGAAGAGAATGAGATCAAAATGGATGTTGTAGGCCATTCCCATTCGGATGTACATCTATTTAAAAAAGGTCCTTTTTAATAATTGCCTAATAAACAAATTGCATTGTGCAAAAACTACTAAACCGATCCAACCCATCATTAGCCCACTTTTTTTGTGACTAAAAATCCTCATAAAAACCCACATTTGGAGAAAATTTGAAGAAGTTTTAACAATAATTTTTAAATTTATAAAAAAGTGTAAATCTGGCCGTTTTTCAACTTTAATTTGCAATAACTTTTTGATTTTTGAACCAATTTTAATTTAAAGACAGTCAAATTAAAGTTCGTTTCAAGACGAATAAATTGTCTGTTGACCATTCTTCTCTAAAGTTAGTACATTTTCAGAATATTAAGTGTAAAAAATAAAAGACGTTTTTTGGTAATAAATGTTTAAAAAAAACAATGACGCAATAATTTTTTTATGACTCACGAGATGAGACGACTTTTGTATTTACTTTATCTAGCATTTTCAACAATAAAATAGCGCCGGGTATTTTTTCGATTTTAAAAAGTTATTTTTCCTGGTCTAAAAGCTAAAATACAGGAAAGAAAATATGCAGTTTATCAACTAAAAAACAATTATAACATGGAAAATTTTCTAAATTTAAAACGGGTTAGGTATGGCAAAAACTAAAAAATTTCTAAATTAGATTAGATTAGATGTTTATTGGGTTGGCTGTTAGCCTGTATCACTGCGACCTTTGCAGGTCTATTGTGACCACCCATTATCTAAAGAATAGGATTAGAGAACCTTGTCCAGCCCTGCCCTCTTAATGAGACTTAATAGCCTTGTTAGTGGCCACTCCGCATAACTTGGAGCAGCCCGTTTCTCCTCTCCCAGTACTAGATACCGCGTCCTTGCAAGGCCTTCGCATTGGCATAGGACATGAAATGCGGTCTCCTTCTCCTCTCGGCAGTATCGACAGATGTCTTTATCTGCTAAGTTCAACTGACTCATGTGTTTCTTGAGCCTACAATGTCCTGTCCAGAGACTGACAATCTTTCTGACATCGTTTCGCCTTTGTGATAGCAGCTCTGCAGTAAACTTCGCCGAGTGTCCCTTTATGAAGACTTTGGCTTGTTGCATGCCCGGTGATTTTTCCCACCACTCCTGGGCCTTCTCTAGCCTCCATTTCTCAACAGCTGCCTTTCTGAATGTGTCAGCAACTCCGCCGAATGGTTCCGGGCCAATCATTGGGGTATTAGCTCCTACACGGGCCAGTTCATCAGCCATCTCATTGCCTTGAAACCCTGAGTGTCCTGGTATCCATGCCAGTGTCAGAGAATTTTGACTTGCAGCATGTGTCAGGGCCCCAACGCAGTCCCACACCAGCTGTGAGCTTATTTGTGCTAAGGCTATCGCCTTTAGAGCTGCTTGGCTGTCCGAGTATATGACTACGGTTTTACCCGTTATACCCTGACTTACGATCTCCGTTGCACAGTGTTGTATGGCCGTTACTTCAGCCTGAAACACTGTGGCATACGCACCTAGACTTAGTTGGACTTTTATCCTGTGTCCTCTACTGTATATACCTGACCCTGTGCCTTTCTCAGTCTTTGAGCCATCGGTATACCAAATTGACTCCCCTTGGATTGGGGGGCCATTGTTCCATGAGTCCCTTTCCAGTATTTTTACTTGAAAGTTTCTCACAAAGTTATACCTGGGAACTATCCTGTCCTGAGGCATACTCATTATTTGATCTGCCTTAACCCTAACTCTGCTTGCTTTTTGCCTTTTAATAAGGTAATGGGGGCCTGGCCTTGTAGCAGTCTGTGAGCAGTTGCCATAGTTAAGTGCAGAAAGCATATACGTTTATTTTTGCACTCCGATATAAATTGCTTTTTTTGCTGGATAACGTGCATCAAAAATTGTGTAAATTTGTGAAGTGCTTAGTTTGTGTATTATCTGTTCCTATGCAAAGAATCATTAATAAAAATTGAATGGTTCTGTAATATGAGTTTTTCATAATGGTTAATTGTGCTACGTGTTATTCTGCGATAAGCAGAACAAGACCCGGCATTTTTTGTGAAGGCTGTAAAAACTTGTTTCATGTTATCTGCATTTCAAAAATCGACAACTTATTAGAAATCCTACAAGATGTACCGGGGCTGGCCTGGAAATGCTCAGATTGTTTAAAATCATGCATTTTACTAAATAAAGATTCTCTGCATACACTTATCGCAGACAAACTGGATACTGCTGTTTCCGCAATAAATGATCAGGTTACGTCTATGAAATCTGACGTTGTAAAAGCTTCTACAATCTTGCCTACTTATGAGCCAAGGAAATATTCGCAAGTATTGAAGGATAACTCAAGCCCTGCTATAATTATTCGCCCAAAAATAAATCAGGAAGTATCAAAAACTAAGACTGATATTTTGCTTAATATTGAAACACTTATGGGGACTTTAACACAATTTTTATTTACAAAATTGTTAAGATACACAGAATTCTGCTGGATAACGTCTAACTACTTGACAATACAATGAACTCTTGTTAATATTTGAACTTGAACTGACGTTAACTGCCCATACATCCCCTTATATACAACTTTATTTAATCTAGTCAGTGTGTTTAGATCTTTTTAGAATTTTCTAGAAATATTATTTAATCTAGTCAGTGTGTTTAGAAGTTTCTAGAATTTTCTAGAAACATTATTTAATCTAGTCAGTTGATTTTTAGAAACTTTTAAAAATCAACTGTCAATAACAATCTTTCAAATTAAGGTCCCTTCACGGTTATCCCGTTAAACTGCCCCCTCCTTAGATTCATTCCTCCTGGGATGTTATTTCCTACATCGGAATCCCGCACACTCCCTGAGCCAGCCAAACCATCTTCTTGGAGTTGCTGCGCATCTACACTTTGGTTTCCCTGGTAAGGCGCCAAACGATCATGATGGACCACGACGGGTTTCCCTCTGGGAATTTTCACGATCCGATAAATGACATCGTTAATCTTCTTCTTGATGGTGTTGGGACCTTCCCAGTTCTTCTGTAATTTGGGACAAATACCTCGACGCCGTCGGGGGTTATAGAGCCAGACTAAATCTCCAACTTGGTAACTCTTTTCCATTGTCCGTGTGTCATAGTACCTCATCATCCGATCACTAGATAATTGTAGTTTTCCACGCACCAGGTTGTGTATATTCTCCATTCGATTCTGAAGATCGACTACATATTGTCCACGGGTTACTTCTTCACCAGGTTTACAACCAAACATCAAGTCACATGTTAGCCTCTTTTCTCTACCGAACAGGACCTTCGCAGGCGTTTGGCCAGTTGATTCGTTAATGGCCGATCGAATTGCCATTAGAAATAGTGGAATATGTCGATCCCAATCCCTCTGACATTCTGACACCACTTTTGACAGATAGTTGGTTATAGTCCGGTTCATTCGTTCCACCATTCCATCAGACTGAGGATGCATCGCTGTGGTTCTCGTTTTGTGGATGCCTAATCTTTGGCAAACTTCTTGAAACAGCTTGCTCTCAAAATTTCTCCCTTGGTCTGAATGTAATTCTAGTGGTACCCCAAATCGGCTTACGAATTCTTTAACCAATATATCTGCTAAAGTGGTGGCTTCTTGATTGGGAACTGCATAGGCTTCAACCCATTTAGTGAAGTGGTCCATGACAACAAAGATGTACTTGTTTCCTACATCGCTCTGTGGAAGTGGCCCCAATATATCTACTGCGATTCTTTCAAAAGGACTTCCAACCAGGTATTGCTGCATTTCCGCCTTCGGTTTTCGGTGCGGACCGTTACTGGCAGCACATGTAGTGCATTTACGACACCAATCTTTAACATCATTAGTGCAATTTACCCAGTAAAATTTATCTCGGAACTTTTGCAGCGTTTTCGTGATACCCAGATGTCCTCCAGAACTATCATTATGCATCTGTTTTAAAATTTATGGTACAGCATTTCTTGGGACTACTATTTGTTTCCTTGTTTCTGTGCCCTCGGAATTTTCTACAAGTCTTTCAACAAGCTCACCGTCCAAAATTAAAGAGTTCCATTGGGACCAGTATGCTTTTAAAGCAGGAGAGGATGAGGAAATCTCTCTCCACAACGGACGACGGTCCATTCTTTTCCATTCCCGAATCTTTTTTAGAACGGGATCGTTTTCTTGTTGCTCCTTCAGCATAGAGCACCCGTCTTCTGGCACAACCTTAACTAAGGCGACTTTTTCCTCGTTCTGCTCCATTTGGGTACAATGGGGGCAAGTATTTCTTATGTGGCCTAGTTCTCCGCAATTCCAGCACCTCACTGGGCGCCTTCCTTTTGAAAAAAACTTCTTTAACCTCTCCACTACCGCTTCTACGTTGCTGACGGCATAAACGGCATGGTCGAAGTTCTTCCATCAGTCGAGCAGCTCCACGTAAGGCCTCCGTCGCCGCATCGAACTCCTGGGCAATGGTCAAGGCGTTTACAAGAGATCTCGGTCTCGCCAACCGTACAGCCCGTTGCAACTCGGCGTCTCGAAAACCATCGGTAAAGGTTTGGATCGCCAGCCACTCCAGAAAATCTTCTGCTGCATTTGGATACGCAAACCGTACCATTTTTTCCACTTCTGCCTTAAACTCCTGGATAGTTTCTTCATTTTTCTTCTTCCGACTTTTCAACTGCACTCGGTATACTGGTTGTAGATGACTTTGACCATAACGCATCTCTAGACGATTCACCAATAGCTTAAAATTGTCAACCTCATCCGGTGTCAATACATGCAGGACGTCTAAAGCCTCGCCTCGCAGAGCCATGGTTAGGAACAATGCCTTCTCCTGGGGTGACCATCCATTCGCTCTGGCCACTGCGTCAAATTGTTTTAGGTAATTTGACCAGAAAGTCTTTCCGTCGAAGGTCGGGGGTTTTATCGTCATTCGTACCTGCGCCGCCTCTCCGTTTCCTCGTCGTTCGACGTCTACGTGGCCGGTTTCCCCCCTTTCTGCCGTCGCCGTGGTGGATGATTTGGTTTCGGCGACAAGCTTCCAGTTCTTGTTGAAGCTTCCTTATTTCGAAATGCATTTGCTGGTTGGCAACTTGCTGATTTTGCTCGTCTCGTATGTTGGTCACTTGTTGATTCATGTTGTCCACTTGCTGATTTAAGTTGTCTACTTGCTGATTCAAGTTGGCTACTTGCTGATTTTGCTCGTCACGAAGATGTGATATTTGCTGGGAGAACGAACTGGATAACTCATCTGATAGGGTAGACATCCGTTGTGATAGCTCCTCTTGTTGGTTCGTCATTCGTTGCGACAGCTGGGACATATCTTCGCGCTGGCTGCTTATCTGACTGGACAACTGGGAAAGTTGTTGAGTTTGTTCTTCTTGAAGCCGGGAAAGCTGTTGAGTTTGTTCTTCTTGTTGGCTCGTTATTCGTTGGGACAGATGGGACATATCTTCGCGCTGGCTCTTCATCTGACTGGAAAGCTCCTTTTGTTGGCTCGTCATTCGTTGCGACAGCTGGGACATATCTTCGCGCTGGCTCTTCATCTGACTGGAAAGCTCCTCTTGCTGGCTCTTCATCTGACTGGATAATTGGGCCAGTTGTTGGGCTAGTTCAGAATTCGCTTTTTGATTTGGGTCTTCAAACTCCACAGCGTCAGGGTCTAAATTATTAGCTAGGTAGTATTCACGGAGCCTACTCAGCAATACGGATTTAGTCGCAGTAGTTTCCAATTCCAATTCTTCGAGCTCTTTTCTGAGCTCAGCCACCAATAGTTCATTTCGTCCCCTTAGAGCAGAACTAATTTAAGTCACAAAATGCAAATTTTACAGGAGAGCCTTTTTTGTATTTTTTTAAAATTCCAGTGAATATTTTTTCCCAAAATAACTGAATATAATATTCCATTTTGTCTACTTTGTGACTAGTATAATTTATATTTAGCAAAAATACGTCCTACAAAAAAATGTGGACATAGAATACCTATGAGATACGTTATCTATTCCATGTCCATAAATAGAATATTATACGACTTGTTATTGGGACATAGAATTATTCTGATCTGGAAAAAATAAAACAATAAAATTATAATTAAATTGTTTTTTATTTTAGAAACACCTAAATGCTAAATTTAAACACAAACAGAGTTATACATTTTGTTATAGTAACTATTAAATTAAAACAAAAAAAAATTGAATAATGAAACCCGGAAAAGTAAACAATATGGTACATGGTTTTTAATAATAGGTATCGTCAGAGTCATTATTAATTGTCTCCCGATTATGTTCGTTAAAAGGTAAATTTTGGAAAAAAATGTGATATTGACTTAAAATAACTTTTTTTTCACAAAGAACCTGTAAATGTTCGTACTTCTTTTTTGTCAAAGGTATTAATTCTTTATAAAGTTGTTGTAGTTGAACTTCTTTTGTTTCAACTTCAATTGACTTTCTTCCTTTTCTTAAAATATGAATTTTTTTAACCGGATCTTCATTTTTGTAACCTTCTTTATAAAAGACAATATTTGAAGCTTCCGGATTTGTTTCTATCGATTTTATTTGGCCCCAGTAAACTTTTTCGTTTGCTTCATTTTTCTCCCAATTCAAGGAGGTTATTTGTTGTAACTTCTTTAAATCAAAAATATTTTCTTGACTCATTTCAATGACAACATATGGATTCTTCCTTTTTGACGTTCTTACGAGTGTGTACCATTGATCAGGTGTGTACACGGGTACATGTCTAGCTGCTTTCTCAATAACGCTGTGCACGGAGTCGCCTTCGCTTTGAGTATGGCCTCTCTGTAAGAAGGTGTGCTGAATTTTGATTGTGTATTTTTGCGTTAGATAATTATAAAGCGAAAACAGAAACTTATTCCTGTTCTGTCCAGGACAGTTATCCGAAAAAAAAAAGAAAATTCGGTAATTCCATTTCGAATCTGTTGTTCAATAAAAAGGAGGAGGCAACTACCAATTTCGGAAGACCCTCGTTTTCCTATACATTCGTGCCACATATAGCAAAAGGCCTCTTTTGATGCCAAATTAAAAACCGTAAAATTATAGACAGACAGTTTTAATTTGTAATAAGCGAGTCCAACTTCTGTTTTTGGTGCTGATAATACTTGTTGCAAGTCAAACACTGCAGCACACAAGAAAGTATTTTCCTTAGCTGCATTTTTAAGATTTCGTGCTAAAATCTTATTTTCTAAATGCTGTTCGTATTCTCCATTCATTTTCAACTTATCTTCGGGACAACTGTTCTCATACTCATGACAAATATCACAAAGATCCTTTTTTGGTAAAAAAAAGGAAATGTTAAATTCGGTTGTAAAAATATGTCTGTACATGCCTTCTGTAGCTTTCTTTTCAATTTTATTTTCCAGACAATATTCTTCATACAATGTAAACATTTTGGAAATGTTAAGTGTTGGGGGTAAGTATTTACGGCTTGTTTTCTGTCTACAATAATGACTATCAATTGTTTCAAACATATTGATGTGGTCACGAACAGATTGTTTTACTGATTCATCCAACTTTGAGTTTTTACAAGCTTTACCTCTCCGGTCTTCTGTAATATTTCCACCAGAGCTCATTTTATTAAAAACTGTTCTGACAGTTTGGGCACTAATACTCAACGTATTTAGAAAAAATATTTTGCAAACCTGGACTTTCGACGTTCCGCTTAGTAAATAGTAAGTAAAAGTGAAAGTTCTTCTACTATTTTCATTTTCATCCTGTTCTTCTCCCTTCTCATTTTTACGTTTGCGGTTTCTTGCTTTTCGATTACATTGAACAAATTTTGATATGTCGTAATCTCTTTGGCGATTTATATCTTTCAATTCCCAAAAAGCCTTAAAAATTATTGTTCTCTGTTCTTGAGAAATTTTTTCTGTGCATTTCAGTTTACAATTTCCACAAGAAGTTTTAATTTGCTTTTCAGGCCTGGCTTTTCCGTTCCAATCTGTATACGCTTTTCCACTGTTTTTTAAACGTTTGATAGTATTTCTTTGCCAGTTGTCTGGATTTCGTACACGTTTACGCGTTTTTCGTGTTTCTTTTAGATTCAACGACGGCGTTGAACTGTCAGAATCAAACTCTTGCACGTCTAGTCCATGTTTATTATTTGCGATTTGATCAGAAATTTTAAAGTCAGGATCTAAATCTTCATCATCTCCCGCAAAAGGATCTGACTCAGAAGAAGACATATGAAAATCCGTTGGCACACTCTCACAGGTTCTCAGCCAGGTTTTTATTCTGAATTCTCTTAGGTTTGACGTGCTTGATGTACCAGGCAAAACAGTTGGGTTTTGGATTACCGATCCCTCTTTTGAAAAATCCTGAAGTAAAATATTTGAAGTACTCGGCAACTTTTTTAGGTGAGATTCACTTACATTTTGAGAGCCATTTGATGTATCAGCCAAACTATTTTTATTTTGAGTAACTGTTTTACCTGTAACAAGGAAAAAACAATGATTTGTGTGAGTCGCTATACAGCTACATATGTAGATAATAAAATCAAAATAACGACAAGTATTTGTTTATTTTTGACATACCCTGTGTAAAGTTGGCATTTGATTGAGAGTCTTTAATTGAAAGTGAAGCCAGAATCGTATTGTGACTTGCTGATGATGTTTCAATTGGTAGTAAATATGCAGGTGGTTCTAAAGTAGCACAATCCAATAAATAACGGGCATCTCTTACACTACTCGGTAATGTTAATTCCTTGGGAGAAGTGTTTTCTTTAGAACTGTTCTTGCTAGCTAAAGTATTGACAAACATTCTGTTATTAAAAAGATTTAGCTTACTTAATTGTTAAATACAAACCATTTTGAAAGTCTTTTCTAATCATATCTACAATCCTTAGACCTCTTGAAGGTAACATTTTTTCTCAAAAACTAAAATAGAAACACTTTTCACTAATAAGATTTAATTCAGTATAAGTCTATGTCCATAAAAAACAATACTATTTCAGCAAAACATTTAAAAAGAACTATTCTAAGTCCAGTAACAAACAATACTAACTGGTGGATTACAAGACAGAACTAGTCTATGTCCAAAATTTTATTTGCCACGGCTAACGAAGTGCACTTTCTCATAGTTGGAATAGTACTGCTCTAAATTGAAAAAGATTCGAAGACATAGGTTATTTTTACATCGGCAATTTTCGGCAATTAGCGTTGGTATGAACATACAATACTTATGCACTAGATGAAACGATCCTTAATACGTACATAGAATATAAAAACCGAAAATTGCACTTTTTGGACATAGAAGAGTTCTGCTCTAAGGGGACGATTTATTTTCTTTCCAGGCATTCTTGTATCTTCACCCCACACCTGACACCAATTTGAAACTTATGGGGACTTTTACACAATTTATTTACAAAATTGTTAAGATACACTGAATTCTGCTGGATAACGTCTAACTACTTGACAATACAATGAACTCTTGTTAATATTTGAACTTGAACTGACGTTAACTGCCCATACATCCCCTTATATCCAACTTTATTTAATCTAGTCAGTGTGTTTAGATCTTTCTAGAATTTTCTAGAAATATTATTTAATCTAGTCAGTGTGTTCAGAAGTTTCTAGAATTTTCTAGAAACATTATTTAATCTAGTCAATAACAATCTTTCAAATTAAGGTCCCTTCACGGTTATCCCGTTACAATATTGATCCAATAGCTGAAAATCTTCAATTGGCAAATGTTAAGACGATCAAAGATGGAGGAATTCTCATTGGTTGCAGTATCCGCTCTGATAACGAGAAAATTAGAAAACTGGTTGAAGAAAAAATGTCTGACTCGTATGATGTTAAAGAAATATCTGGCGTACGTCCATGACTAAGAGTTGTGGGTATGACGGTGAATTTTCCAGAACAAGAGCTTAGAAAGCATCTTTTAAATGGTAACTCTGATATTTTTTCAGGTGATTCGGATTGTAAAATTTTAAAAGTATTTCCTACAAAAAAGAATTCTAATGTCTGGCAGTCAATTATTTAGGTTAGTATGTAAGTTTACGAGCGGGCTCTTAAATCGGGAAATTTGTTCGTGGGTTATGACAGTTGCGCTGTATTTGATGCTGTCGATGTATATCGTTGTTATAAGTGTAACGACTTTAATCATTCTTCTCGCAGTTGTACTAAACCTATTTCCTGTCCGCTATGTGGCGGTTCTCATGATTTAAAGCGGTGCGAATCATCGACTAAAAAATGCTCCAATTGCACAAACTTGCTAGGAAGGATATAGAAATCAATCACGCTGTCTGGGAAAAAGATAAATGCTTCTCATACACAGAAACTTTAATAAAATTTAAAAATAGTCTCTCTATTTCTGAAGAGCAACTAAAACAAAACTCCCGTATTCCCCTCGTAGATTCGGAACCAGGTCTTGGTAAAGACACGAACACCTTATCAGTTTATTATCAAAATACTAGAGGTTTAAAGACAAAAACTGGTCAGATTCTAAACTCTGTTATTCAAAGTAATTATTGTGTTTTTGCATTAACCGAAACTTGGCTTGACTTATCTGTCAACAACTTGGAATTATTTCCGGATAATTTTAACATATACAGGATGGATCGTAATTTTGAACGAACTTCCTTAAAGCGAGGTGGAGGCGTGCTTATTGGAGTACATGAGTCTTATCCTTCTGATGAGATTAATCTATCTGATTATAACTTTCCTCCCCTTCGGTTGATTGATATCGTAGTTGTTAAAATAAACTTTTTATATAAATATATTTATATACTAAATATTTACATACCACCTCAAACTCCGCTAACTGAATTTGAACAACTTTTTGATGCTTTGACATTGTTGCATATATTACTTGATAGTGCAGTCCTCGTAATAGGAGATTTTAACATGAGCAACTATTCTAGCTATCTGAATTGTGGTGCAACTAATAGGGAAATTAACACACTTAATAATTTTTCACAAACTTTTAATTTGTCTCAAAACAATTTTGTATTCAATAATTTTAATCGACTTCTCGACTTGGTCCTTTTTAATGGAGCTTGTCATGTAGAGAAATCAATGGATCCATTCGTTACTGAAGATCAACATCATCCTGCCTTAGATATTACTTGTATGCTTGAGACAAGAACTAACTCGAAAAATCAACTGCAATCCTGCTTTCAGAATAGTTATAATTTTAAAAAAGCAAACTTTCAACAATTATATATCTGTTATTGACTGGACTTTCCTGGAAGCTTTTGATAATTCAGAAGATGCATCCACATATCTCTATGGAAAGCTTTACAATGTTTTTGTTGTTGTCCCAAGTATTCAGTTAAAACAAAAAACAAATATCCCTCATGGTATAATGGTAGTATTATTAAAGATTTACAGGCTAAAAACAGGTTATGGCGCAAATACAAACATGAACATGACCTACAGGCCTTTGAGGATTTCAGACAACTTACGGCAAAAATAAAGCATGATGTTAATGTCGCATATAAAAAATATATAGGTAATACAGAGGAAGAAATACATACCAATCCTAACAGACTTTGGTCATTTATAAATAATAAAAGAGGTAGCTCCAAAATATCGCAAGCGATGACTTTTCAAGGGCAAACAGTAGAGGGTCCCTCCAATATTCTAAATGGTTTTGCTAACCTTTTTAAAATGTCATATACTACTTCTTCTCCTTTTCTACCCAACTCTGGAACCGATAATAGTCACCTGCTAAATATAATAAGCTTTAGTGAAAAAGAAGTTTATGATTCATTAAGGTCACTTAAAGCTAAAAAGACCACTGGACCTGATGATATTCCAGCTTTTATTCTAAAAGATTGTGCTTCTGTGCTTGCTCGTCCGCTCTCAATACTTATTAACATCTGTTTAAAATCATCATCAATACCAATGATATGGAAATCGTCAAAGGTCTGTCCAATCTTCAAGGAAGGAGATAGGCGAGATATATCAAACTATCGGACTATACCTATTATATGCAACTTTGCGAAGGTTTTCGAAATCCTTTTGGAGCGAGTTATATATCGACATGTAAGCTGCTGTATAAGTGTAAATCAACATGGTTTTATGAAGAATCGCTCAACAGTCACCAACCTTTTGATCATAACACAATATATTGCTGAATCTATTGACAACAGGGCCCAAACTGATGTGATTTATACAGACTTTTCTAAAGCCTTTGACAGACTTGTGCACCTCAATGGTTTTAAATCTGTTGAATATAATGCTTCTTCCGGTGTTCCACAAGGATCTAATCTAGGGCTGCTGCTTTTTAATATCTTTATTAATGATATTGCTGAAATTTTAAATGTAAATTTTCTTTTATATGCCGATGATTTAAAACTGTACAGCCTAGTGGAGAATATTGGTGATAGCGATAACCTCTCGGAAAATTTAGGACGTGTTGTTGAATGGTGTTACCGTAATAACTTGCCGCTAAACCCGAATAAATGTAAAGTTATGTCCTACAGCTTAAAAACGAATATTTTATTATACGATTACTCAATAGATAGCGTTGTTCTTGAGCGACCGGAAACATTTACGGATCTTGGCGTCACGTTTGACACTGCATTATCATTTAATAAGCACATCAATAATGCTGTATCCTCCTCATCTCGCATGTACGGGTTAATTGCACGTAGCTCTAGTGATTTTAAGAAGACTGTCACCTTAAAAACTCTGTTTTATGCTTTTATAAGATCAAAGCTTAAATATGCGTCAGTTGTGTGGAGTCCATATTATCAATATCATATAGATCGAATAAAAGCAATTCAAAGACGATTTTTAAAACTGCTAAGTCTGAAAATTGATGGCACTTATCCATCAATAGGCATACCTCACACTGAGCTATTAGAAAGGCATAAATTTTGCAGTCTCGAAAGAAGGCGTGATTATTATAGTGTAGTGTTAACTTACAAAATCATTAATAGTCTTATTGACTGCCCGACATTACTAAATAATTTTAATATTTCCGTTCCCAGAATTTCTACCAGACAACCTAATACCTTTTATGTTAATTCAGCTCGCACAAATATTCTGGAGAATTCTCCGCTTCATATAATGTGTAAAAAGGCGAACAATGTTAGCCAGGATTTAGATATATTTTATTGTAAGCTATCGAATATAATAGTATATTATGTTACTAGGAGTAGAAGGCCAACATTATTGTTGAGCCCAGATTCTTGCACTGCCGAGGCGCTAGCCGAGGCTGTGCAAACTGGGCGAAACATATAATGGGCCTTCTGCTCCGAGTAACATATACTATTTTTTCTTCAAGCGTAATAATAATATGCATTTTATAAAAAATATAGAAGGCTTTGTTTATATCTCAACTATTTAATTAATACAAACGAAAAATTACATAAAGTGTTACCTATTTATTAACAGTAATATTAAATGTGCAGTTTTGTATACTGCAGTTGTTTAAATTTAAGCCACTGCCACCGCTTTCAGCTTCGACATTTACAATTTTGTCATTGGTATACATCATATTATTAGTAAGTTGATTGTCGATTATTATGTCAGCGATTCCAGAACTATTACTTGGTTGTTCTTGCCAATTAAGTATTTTTTGTGCAGTTTGTGTTTTACTGGAAATGGAATCCTCTAAGTACCCTTCAGCAACACTGGTGGATTTCCATCCACCATGCCGCTTTAAAGCGGTAATATCACCTCCGTTGTCAACTAAAATAGTTGCGGAAGTCCTCCGAAGGCAATGTCCTGTATATTCATGAGGATTTGTTAATTTCAAAAACGTAGCAACGTCTTTTGGTACGTTTGATATTTTGTGGATACCCATTACCACACGGTGACATTTACCATTCTGGTATTTAATAAAAAATCGCTGCAGGCCAATATCATCCGGACGAAGAGCCGTATACTGTCTTACCAAATTCAAATAAAAATCGCCAATTATAGTAAACGACCGTTGTTTTTTGTTTTTTGTGTTTATGATTTTAACCAAAATTAAATTTCCCAAATCTTGGATTTCGCTAGACTTTAAATTAACAAGTTCATCGCATCTAAGGGCTCCTGTGACTCCAAATATTAATATAACCTAAAACAAACGTTGAAATAAATAAAAAAAAAGCTGGTAGCACCGGGATTAGAACCGCTGACCTTTGCGACCGAAGACAAAAGCTCTGCCACTGAGCTACCGTCATTAAATGTTATAAGTAGGAAATGAGGTAATATTTGCTGTCAAGTTAAATATTGATCTGCTAGTAGATATCACTGTCAACGGTTTAATTAACGTAATAATGATTAAAAAGAAATAAGAAAGTACCTACCTTTGTTGCTAAATAAACATTATTTGGTGCATCCTTGAGAAATTTATCAAATTGATCTTGTGTTAATACTTTTGATTTTTTCGGTGTATAATTTTCCCCTTGGCGCTTTATAAATGCAATTAATTTGCTATATTTTTCTATTTTAACATTATGTTTAATGTTTAATTGACTTTTAATCATTGAATACTGTGCCCATAGAGTAGAACTTTTAAACTTTCTGGACAAATTCGTGAAGTATGCAAGCATAACGTTTTCCGTGTATTGCTGTACATTATATTCATTGCACCATTTTAGAAATTTTTCGTATGCAAAATCATACAGTTTACGCGACTTCGTTGGAATTAGAGTTTCAATACTGGAATTAGCTATTTCAACTAATTCCGGAGGCGTACATTGCAATTCTTGAGACATTTTTCACAAAATTTTCAAAACAGACAAACGTCAAATTAAATAAGTTTAAAAATGACAGTTCCTACCTACTTGATTACAACGCCCCATTATTTTATTAGTACAATAATGAAAATTCATTTTTGTACTAGTAAAATAATGGGATATTTCTACGGTCTGTGTTGCAAAAAGTAATATAGTTATTATTATACGCTTGAATATTAATTAATTAGTTAATTATAGATTATTTTGTATCTGTTTAAATGTCATGATGTAAATACATGTAAACTCTGTCAATTTCTGCTCTGTAATTGGGTTTAAAACCTGTAGAGTATTGTATTGTAAATAAATAAATAAATAAATAAATAAATAAATAAATAAATAAATAAATAAATAAATAAATAAATAAATAAATAAATAAATAAATAAATAAAACCTGTAGTGCGTCCGTTGGGGCGGTTCCCATGGCACCTGTAACATTCAGACATGTCTGTCTTTGAATGCTTTCCAGCTGCCTGATCGCCCCGGACTGCTGCGTTTTACTCCACCACACCACCGAACCATAGGTTAACATTGGTCTAATGACTTGTGTATACAACCATAGGTTCATTTTGGGGTTCAATCCTTAGTTCTTGCCACACAATTGTCTACACCTACCAAGGGCTATTGTAGCTTTATGTGTGACCTTTTGAATGTGTTGCTTCCATGATAGCCTCTGCTCAAACACCACACCAAGGTATTTGGCTTCTGTGGCCATTGGAACCAGCACGTTATTGAGCGTTATTGGTTTTAAGCCTTTTAACACTCTTTTATTAGTGAAAGGGACAACTGATGCTTTTTGTGGATTGACTGTTAGGCCTTCATTCTTGCACCACTTGTACACCATATTCATTGCGGACTGCATCCGCTCTAAGACTGTGCCCAGAAACTTCCCCTGAATGATTATGGCCAAATCGTCTGCGAAACCTAGGCAGTGAAGGCCCTCATTGAGGAGTTTCTTAAGGAGGTCATCCGCAAGTGCTGACCACAGCAGAGGCGACAGTACCCCTCCCTGCGGACAGCCCCTTCCCACTGTTGCCTCAATGGACGCCTAACCTAACTTGGACACTACGATCCTATGCTTTAGGTTGGCATAAACCCATTGGCATATTAGTGGGGGGACTCCTCTCCTTGAATGTGCGTCGGTTACTGACTCGGGTCCCACATTAATGAAGGCTCCTTCGATGTCAATAAACGCCGCTAGGGCTACTTCTTTGTCTTCAATTGACTTTGATAATAGCCTGTTTAGGTCATCCAGCGCTAGGTCTGTGAATTTTCCCCGCTGGTATGCATATTGACGATCACTTAATGGATTCACCGTTAAGATTTCGTCCCTTATATATCTATCGACCAGTTTCTCCAGCGTTTTTGCTACGAATGACGATAGACTTATCGGTGATCCTCCCCACTTTAGGGATATATAAGACTTCCACCTTCTGCCACACAGCTGGTATAAATCTATAGGCCAAACAAGCCTTAAAGATTTTACACAAATGTGTTATAATTACATCCAGCCCCTTCTGGAGTAGGGCTGGGTATATTCCATCCATTCCCGGTGTTTTGAATGAACGGAATGTGCTGATATCCCATCTGATTTTTGCAGGTCTGGTTATTTCGGTAGCTAGCTTCCAGTCATTCCTTGATGGCCTTACTGGCCTTTGACCGTGGCCTGCGCTATCCGTTCCCGCTTCCATAAACCGTGAGCCAGGAAAGTGTGCCAATGTTAGCATTCTTAAACTTTCTTCCAACGTTTTACTGTATGATCCGTCCTCCTTTTTGAGAAGGCTGACCTCTTTCGCTGTAGCATCCTTAGCCAGGACCTTGTGGATTCTTAAACATGCGGGGGTCGTTTGGACTTCCTCGCAGAACCTCCTCCAGGAGTGTCTTTTGGCTTTTCGGATTTCTTTATTGTACAGCGTTAACTTTTGTCGATACTCTTCCCAGTTATGAACGGTTTTGGCCTTATTAAACAGCCTTCTCACCTGAGCCCTAAGCTTCTGTAGGTGTTCGTTCCACCAGGGAGTGTTTCTTGTGTACCTTCTTGTCTGTTTCGGGCAGCTTTCACGATAAGCCAACACAATAGCCTCGCTTACCATGTCCACCTCCCGGTCCAAACCAGACACGTCTCTTATTGACACCGTTCAATCTTTGAGATTTTCATTGAGGGAATTTACATAGTCCTCCCAATTCGTTCTCCGTGGATTTCTGAACGAGGTCTCAATAATTTTGGGGGTAACAATATTAAAAAAAAAAAAAAAAAAATTAAGAATTCACTGCCACTTTAAATAGAACGTCAAATATTTCTAATGTATGACAACCTATACGGAAATTTAACAACAAAAATGAAAATTACTCGAATAACAATCTTCCAAATAATTTAATAGCGAATCAAATCCTAAACAAACTAACGGTATGTTGTATTGATCCAGACCATGTTCACTCCTTTGCAGATACCAACTCTGAACCTATCACTACATTGGAGGTACTTAACGTGATAAAGACCAAGAAAAATAAAGCTCCGGGAATGGATGGCATCAATATGGTTATGCTTAAACAAATACCTCAAACAGGCATAAATTTTCATGCAAATCACATTTACTAGTAGTCGTTTAAACGGATTTTTCAAAATCTTTAAAAAAGTTCCTATAAGTTTTCTATGAAAAACTTATCGTTTTCCGGTTATTCAACGTCATATGTTTGGGTTTTTGTATTGGATGTATAAACGTTTACTTTCGAACAGTCATAACTTTGTTAATATTAAGTTTGCGATAATTATACAAAAACGAATCTTTCTTTTTTTATATAAGCTTTATTTTATATTATGACATATAAAAAGAATTGCTAGCAGAAAACTGTCATATCCTGGACTACATGTCAAATATTTAGGAATAACATTTTCATATAAATTGAGTTGGAATATAAATATAGACAATACTATAGCTAAAGCAAATAGAGGGATTAATGTTATAAAAGCAGTCACAAGGGTGTGGTGGGGTGCAAACCCTGTAACGCTAAAATTAATATACAATGGGTTAGTACAATCACATTTGGATTACGGAGCGATGTTGATGAAAAACACAATTAAAGGCAACATAATGAAAATAAATCGTCTACAATACCAGGCGTTAAGAGTAATGTTGGAGGTTATGAATTCTACACCAATAAATGCAATCCGGGCTGACAATGGACCTAAAACATAGATTTAAATGGCTAGCCAGGCTAGCCTCAAAATTTGTGTTAAAACAATTAAAATTCTAATTCAGCATAATTATCAAATTAATTGAAGAACTAAGTAGCTGGTATAGAAAAACGATGACCTATGGTAATAATAAAAATAATTCATACTTAATTGATGCTTTAAATCTCTTAAACCCACACATCACCAAAATAAATAAACATGAAACCCGAATCGAAATGCAATCATACTCATATAAAATACCTACAGCTAAAATACCCGGTAACAAAAACTCAATTAGCACACACAGATTTCCTGGCATTTAAACATTCTCCGGAAGGCAGGGACAGTATTCTGGTGTATACAGATGCGTCAAAAATATCAATGGATCTAGTGAAGGGGGGATGGGGATATCCATCCCGAGTATAAACCATTCATATTCCGCTAAGCTTATGCCGGAAACGAATATATGTGCAGCAGAAACGCTAGCGATACTGAAAAGTATCGAAATTTGTGTCCAAAAGAACTATAACAAAGTATTAATATTATCTGATTCAAAAATTGCCATAGAAAGTATATGTAAAAATATTATAGATAGTAATAGAGATTTCAGGATCTTAAGTACGAAACAAAAAATATATGATATTAACAAACAAGGTGGGGAATTCAGACTGGGCTGAATACTGGGACATGCTAAAAAAGAGGGAAATGAATAAGCCGATAAATTAGCAAATATTGGGAGATCTCTAAACATCCCAGAAAATAAAAATATTGAATCTTTGGATCTCATACCTACAATAAAATTAAAAAACAAATTAAAACGAACTTTACCGAAACATGGCAAAAATAAGCTAAAATTAAAGGTAAACATTAGGTACCACCAGATACAGTCTGAATTCCCTACCAAACCTTGGTTCTATAATTTAAAATATATAGGGTAAGCAGGGCTAATGGCGCTCACTTAAGGAAAAACTTTCATATTTTTCATAATTTCAACTCTGTATTAAATTTTTGTCAAAAAAACACTAGTTTAGATATTTGGTAATTTATATATAGAACGAAAACGTGTAAATCTTCGAATGAGCAACAATAATTAGCCATATTAAAAAAAAGAGGTTTGAGCGCCGTTACCCCGGACCACGGGTAATACCGCTCAGGCAAAAGGGTTATGACGCTCAAACCTGTATGTATGAACAAATCGATTAATTAATAGTTCTTCAACTTCAAAGACACTGTAAAGTAACTTGAATCAAAGAATAATGTTATTATAAATGTTTGAGGAATCCCATTTTAGTATTTGGCACAAAAATCACAAATATATCCTTCTGCAGAATTTCATCCAGAGCACATGGCATGTGACCAGAGTCCACACGTTGTACAGAGATACCACAACTCATTGTTTTTCCCAAATTCTTCACAAATATTACATTTGTTACAATTTTCATCATCCTGATCCATGTCTTCATCACTGTCATCATCGCAAATATTATCTTCAGATTCCGTCTCTGAAGAACTTTCTTGTAAAACTTTTTGTTTGCAAGATTTTGCTTTGGCTTTCTGGCTGTCGTTTGCTTTCTTGATGTTTTTCTTGATCCTGATTTCAGTTTTACATTTCTTTGCTTTTCGTTTGTTTTCTTTCTCTTCTAATATATTTTTCAATGAAGTGGCTGTCAATAAAGTGGCATGCTGATTTTTCCTCACTTGAGCAGGCTTAGAAGTTGATGCAATACATTCTACTTTTAACTGCAGTCTTAGCGTTAAGTAGATCTCTTTCAGACCAAGCTACTTTAGAGGTGGTTCTTGGTTGATTTTGAGGCATACCTATGAAAAGAATCACAACCATTAGGTGCTTTGGGGCAATGGCGCTCAATGGGTAATGGCGCTCACTGTGAACGGCATTACCCCCAACGGCCATTTTATTATTCGGTTAAAATTTTACATCAACTAGTATGAAATGATCACAAATCTTCATGCTATCGCGTAGTGTAATGGTTAATTAACGGTATTAATCAGAGTAGCAAGACATATCTATACAATTTCTGGACTTACCGATAAAAACATTGAACTAAAAATAAGATCAAGTTGAGTGTAAATGAACGAACGTCCTTCTCTTTCACTTGCTGTGAACCAACTCGCGAAACGAACCACTGCTGGTTCAGTCGTTACCTGCCCCTCACTTCACTAAGCGGCCAATGCTTCTAAGCATTAAAATTGCCGAGTTATAGGGGTGAGCGGCATTACCCAGTGAACGTCATTACCCCTGCTTACCCTAAACAGGAGACACATAACTACCATTTTAAGAATGAGAACAGGTCATTGCCTTTCTGCTGCACATTTATTCAATTAGTTCGGGAGCCCAGAGGGTTTTCGTAGCCGTTAAAGAGACAAGGCTCCACCAAAGTTTTTTCTATGTATTTTGACCCACTGATTACAAATATCAAGGGTGGATTCCCGAGAAATGGTTAGGAAATTTGTTATTAACAAATAATTTGTTACTAATAAAAAAATTGTTTTTTCGCAAAACAAAAATATTACCGTAATCTTTGACTGATTATAAGCAAAAAAGCTTACTATGTATTTTTTCCTCAGACGCACTGTTTTTAAATTAAAAATTGTTAAACATTCGAAAAATAGCATTTTTGACCTTTTTCAAATTTGCATTTTATATAATTAATATTCTTTAACTCTGCGATTACTATTTGACACTTAAGATCATAGAGTATGATATGAAACCTGTTGCAATACGAAAATACAATCTTTTTGTTACTTTTTAACGCTATAAACAATATACATTTAATCTCCTGTAACGTACGACGTATGAAGGGTATGCATATTGTTTATAGCGTTAAAAAGTAATAAAATTATTGCATTTTCGTATTGCAACCGATTTCATCTTATACTTTATGATCTTAAGTGTTGAATAGTCATCGCAGAGTTAAAAAATATTAATTATGTAAAAAGTTATGCAAATTTGAAAAATGTCAAAAATGCTATTTTTCAAATTTTTAAGGATTTTTAATTTGAAAAATAGATAAAAAGGTTTTTTGCTTAAAATCATTCAAGGATTACGGTAATATTTCTTGTTTTGCGAAATTTTTGTTATAAAATCTCGCAACAATAATTTGTTTTCTGAACTACTCCAAAATTTTTCTTCTTGTTTCGGTATTGGAGTGTTAGAAATAATTTTATTATAAGTATAGCATATTGATTCACTTTTTACTCATCTTTGATGCTCTGAAGTCTTTATGGATTTTTCAAAATATGAGTCAAATATTAGACCTATTCTAGATATATTTTGAAATGCTGCCATCCACTGTATCAAATTTATAAATTTTTTGGCAACATCTTCAAAAGTCTTACATTTCTTTCCATGATATTGTAGGTACGTGATGATAACATAACATCAATTATTTAACAAATGAGTTTCATTAGTATTTAATGTTTCCCCTAAATGAGAGGGAATAATTTTTTCCAATAGAAAACTTTTGTTGTTGTTTTTTAATGAAATCATTTTTATCAAACAAAGCATTATCATACGATAAGTCATATTGCAACAATGATTGATATGGATAATTTCGCTCATTGGCTAATGATATAAATCTCTGGATGTCACTAACAGGTACTTTAATATTCTTTTTATTTACTTGATCAGTTGATTTTAGTTGGGATGTAAAATTAGGAAAATCATTTCTCGTGATTGTTTCAGATAAGGATTTAGTATAGGTATCATTCGTACACCCTGCGTGGTACGGTACGGGAGATTAAATGCATATTGTTTGTAGCCTTAAAAAGTAACAAAAAGATTGTATTTTCGTATTGCAACCGGTTAAGTGTCAAATATTCATCGCAGAGTTGAAAAATATTGTTGCGAGATTTTATAACAAAAAATTCGCAAAACAAGAAATATTATCGTAATCCTTGACTGATTTTAAGCAAAAAACCTTCTTATGTATTTTTCAAATTAAAAATCCTTAATCATTTGAAAAACTCTGCGATGATTATTCAACACTTAAGATCATAAAGTATGAGATGAAATCGGTTGCAATACGAAAATGCAATAAGTTTATTACTTTTTAACGCTATAAACAATATGCATACCTACCCTTCATACGTCGAACGTTACAGGAGATTAAATGCATATTATTTATAGCGTTAAAAAGTAACAAAAACATTGTATTTTCGTATTGCAACCTGTTTTATCTTATACTTTATAATCTTAACTGTCTAATAGTCATCGCAGAGTTGAAGAAGATAAATTAGGTATATAAAAAGTTATGCAAATTTAAAAAAATGTCAAAAATGCTATTTTTCGAATGTTTAACAATTTTTAATTTGAAAACAGTGCGTCTGATCAAAAAATACATCATCAGCTTTTTTGCTTAAAATCGGTCAAGGATTACGGTAATATTTTGTGTTTTGCGAAAAAACAATTTTTTTATTAGTAACAAATTATTTGTTAATAACAAATTTCCTAACCATTTCTCGGGAATCCACCCTTGATATTTGTAATCAGGGGGTCAAAATACATGGAAAAAACTTTAGTGGTGCCTTGTCTCTTTAACGGCTTCGAAAACCCTATGGCCTCCCGGACTAAATATCAAAATAAGGAATGAACCCTATTGCGAGTGTGGGAGAGTCGAACCTCTCTAACATATTTTTTTCGAATGCCCCATTAACAAGTCTTTAGATTATGATCTATACCAACGGATAGTAGAAATTTATAAAATATCACCTATAAACATACCAATGCTTTTAGTGAACCCCAAGCAAAATATCATTTCATTAATCATCCATTTCCTAAAACATAACTATATTAAACTGTAACAATCCCTCATTTATTTGTGTACATCTCAACCCAATACCCATCATCCCATAAACAGTCATATCACTAATAGTCGCACAAACACACAGTCATACACAATAAATAATATACATGTTTATATATAATATTAATGGTGAAATCAAGGATTGGTTATAGATACAAGGGGAGGAGCAAGTTCCGACTCACATCAAGTGACCCCAACCCGTATAGTTAAATGCCCGGACCGAATGTCCTAGCTGAACAACGGCCATAAAACCCCAAAAAGAAGAAGTACCAAACGATCACAAAATTAAGAAATAGAAAAAGATTATATTTTTAAAAATAATTTATATAAATCTCTTTTTCCCAGGATAAAAATTACCTGTAGATAAAGGATAAGCCCTGTATATCCATTTTTTTTGTTAAGTGGGTGTTCATCATTATTTATTAAGTCATTTCCAAAAAATTACGTTTTGTTCTGTTGGATTCAATTGCTAGACCTTAAAATTATTAAAATCCATGTTATGCCCCAATTACATGTTCAGTTAATGAACAATATCTCTTCAAAAGGCGACAGTCGCTTTTATGTAAAATATCCTTACTATACAGGGTACGGCTTGTCTGCCCAAAATAAAGATCTGTTGCACACACCGCACATAATACGATGTACAACATTAGACTTTTCTAAGTCACTAGATCTACTCTTGGTCCTAGAGAATGAAACGCCGATACACGGGGAATACACGGAGGATCTCTATTAATGTAGGAGTCAGATCCTTAATTAGAGGTAATGACAAAAACTTTGTAATAGAAGGATTCACACCAGGATCTGGGTTAGGTTTTGGTTGATTATTCCTCACATTAAAATAGATGTTGTTTAAAAGCCGCTTAGGATAGGAGTTTTCCAGAAGAATATTAAATAATATATTAAGGTCTTTTTTCCTAAATTCAGGGTGAGAAAGCCTACAAACCCTATTCTTGAAAGATCTAAGTTTATTTTCATTTTAAGGTGGTGGTTGGAAAAAAATTCCTTAAAGGTCTTACCCATTATGATGATGTCGTCTAGATAAACTAGACAAGTTTCCCATGACAAACCCCGCAGGATGTTCTCCATTAGCCGTTCAAACGTCGCAGGAGCATTACAGAGGCCAAACGGAAGGACCGTGAATTGCCACAACCCTGATCCACTGGTAAAGGCAGTCTTTTCTTTGTCTGCAGGATTCATTTTAACTTGCCAGTATCCGCTTTTAAGGTCCAAGGTAGAAAACAAAGTAGAACCCGCCAAAGCGTCGAGGGCATCATCAATCCTTGGCAGAGGATAACTGTCCTTCTTAGTGACATCATTTCGCTTTCGATAGTCGACACAAAACCGCATTGATCCGTCTTTCTTTCTCACTAATACCACAGGAGAAGCCCACGGACTACTGGATGGTTCGACTATGCCATTTTGAATCATTTCTTTAAGGGCTCTGTCTGCTTCTTCCTTCTTAACTTGAGGCATCCTTCGGAGTACCTGTCGAATCGGACGTGCATCACCAGTGTCAATTCTATGTTGTACAACATCAGTTCTTCCCAATTTACTTTTAGAACCAAATACAGGTTTATAACGGTAAAGTAGATCTCTTACCTGTTTCTTTTCTAATTTTGACAAAGAGGGATCTAATTTTGTCATTAATGGTTCAATTCCGTTGGTCTCATCTGTTTCTGTAACGTTTACCTTGTGAATTATGGCCGTTACTGGTTCTAAACTTCCCATTTCCGTGTCCTTTCGGAGAAGAACTGGATGATCGTTCAAGTTCATAACTCGGATGGGTACCTCTTTGGCGGATCTAACAAGAGTCTTACCCACAAGGAGTCCTTTTCCCAATTCATGGTCATGGTTCTTCGGCTCTATCATGGCTGGGGCACCATCTGGCTCCAGTCCATCCAACCGCGCTGTGACGACACATTCGCAGCTCGCCGGAAGTTCGATATCTACAATTAGCTTAATCGAGGCATGGTCAACGTGTTTTCGGTGCAGGAATATTTCTTCATTACCAGTACGAAGGATACGTTGGCGAAGATCCAAATGAAAACCACAGTGGAGCATAACATCCATGCCCAGAACAACATCTTCATCAACGTCAGCCACCAGCACTGAGTGAACAAGAGAGGTTGAACCAAACTGTAGCGTCACCTGTATCTGACCGTAGACTCTAGCAGAATCTCCGGTAGCGGTACGCAGTCTCCAACTGGTAGGCAACATCTTATTTCGCATAATGATGGTTGGTCGGACGATAGTTTTTGTAGCTTCAGTGTCTACCAGCATGCTAATATTCTTCCCATCAAGAAGGCCATCTACATATAAGCTGTCCACGTGATGTCGCAGAGTTGCCAATTTAATGGTGTGAGGGGCTTTGGGAATGTTTGGGGTCGATTTCGCCCTCCAGGAGTCGACCCGTTCTAGTTTTCCTGCTGCTGGGGTACTTCAGCAGAAGATTTTTCTTTTTGGGGGCAAGTATTTCTTATATGGCCTAGTTCTCCGCAGTTCCAGCATCTCACTTGGCGCCTTCTTCTTGGAGATAACTTCATTAATCTCTCTACTACCGCTTCAACGTCGCTAACGGAATGAACGGCATGGTCGTAGTTACCGGTGATTTCCCTTAGTCGAGCAACTCCACGTGAGGCCTCCGTCGCCGCCTCAAACTCCAGGGCAATGGTCAAGGCGTCCACAAGAGTCTTCGGCCGCGCCAACCGTACAGCGCGCTGCAACTCGACGTCTCGAAGACCATCGGTGAAGGTTTGGACTGCTAGGCACTCCAGGAAATCCTCCGCTGCATTTGAATACGCAAGTCGTACCATTCTTGCTACATCCGCTTCAAATTCCTGGATAGTTTTTCCATTTTTCTGTTTTCGGCTCTTTAACTGCATTCGGTACACCGGTTGTAGATGAGTTTGACCATAACGCATCTCTAGACGATTCACCAATAACTCGAAGTTGTCAGCTTCATCCGGTGTCAATGATTGCAAGACGTCTAAAGCTTCGCCTCGCAGAGCAACGGTTAGGGACAATGCTTTCTCCTGGGATGACCATCCATTAGCTCTGGCCGCTGCGTCGAATTGTTTCAGGTAATTTGGCCAGGAAGTCTTCCCGTCAAAGGTCGGGGGTTTCATCGTCGTTCGTACATGGGTCGTCTCCTCGCTTCTTTGTCGTTCGACGTCTGCGTGGCAGGTTTCCATCCTTCTTGCATCTCCGTCGCCGTGGTGGATGGTTTGGTTTCGGCGGCTAGCTTCCTGTTCTTGTTGAAGCTTCCTTATCTCGGACTGCATTTGCTGGTTGATCTGGTTTTGCTCGTCTCGCAAGTTGGACACTTGCTGATTTTGTTCGTCTCGCAAGCTGGACACTTGCTGATTTTGTTCATCTCGAAGATGTGATATTTGCTGGGAAAACGAACTGGATAAATCATCTGATAGGGTAGACATTCGTTGTGATAGCTGGGAAAATTGTTGCGTCTGTTCTTCTTGCTGGCTCGTCATTCTTTGTGACAGCTGGGACATATCTTCGCGCTGGCTCTTCATCTGACTGGATAGCTCCTCTTGCTGGCTCTTCATCTGACTGGATAGCTCCTCTTGCTGGCTCGTCATTTGTCCTGATAGCTCCTCTTTCAGCTGGGACATATCTTCGCGCAGGCTCTTCATCTGACTGGAGAGCTCCTCATGTTGGCTCGTCATTCGTCCTGATAGCTCCTCTTGCAGCCGGGAAAGTTGTTGAGCTTGTTCTTCTTGCAACCGGGAAAGTTGTTGAGTTAGTTCAGAATTTGCTTTTTGAACTGGGTCTTCGAACTCCACAGCGTCAGGGTCGAAATTATTATTTACGTAGTACTCACGGAACCTTCTCAACAATACGGATTTGCTTCCAGTAGTTTCCAACTCTAATTCTTCAAGCTCTCTTCTGAGCTCAGCCACCAATAGTTCATTTATCTTTTTTCCAGGCATTCTTGTATCTTCACCCCACACCTGACACCAATTTGAAACACGTATGGGGGCTTTTTACACAATTTATTTACAAAATTGTTAAGATACACTGAACTCTGCTGGATAACGTCTAACTACTTGACAATACAATGAACTCTTCTGAACACTTGACTCGAACTGACGTTAACTGCCCATGCATCCCCTTATATACAACATTATTTAATCTAGTCAGTGTGTTTAGAAGTTTCTAGAATTTTCTAGAAACATTATTTAAAATGGTCAGTTGATTTTTTTACAAACTTCTAAAAATCAACTGTCAACAACAATCTTTTAAATTAAGGTCCCTTCCTTTACGGTTATCCCGTTACAATATATATATATATATATATATATATATATATATATATATATATATGTAGTGATAAAAATTATTGGGTTTGCAGCAGATTAAAAGAACAGGTGTACTCTTTTAAATTCTTTATTCCTAGCTTTCGGCTGTGGTTACAGCCATCGTCAGGGAAGCTACAAAACATTATAATTAAATATAATAATATTTAACATAATAAATTTACTTACAACTTTTTAAGGTTTTTGTTATAAGGATGTTGAATAAAATTATTACAAATGTAAAAAATACATAAATATCACAACACATATACATTAAATTGATTAACTTACAAGATATTATTTAATTTTAAGGTTAATATTGAAAATTATAAAATATGCGTCAATGTCAATAAAAATTTCCAATTTATAATTTTCAATATCAACCTTAAAATTAAATAATATCTTGTAAGTTAATCAATTTAATGTATATGTGTTGTGATATTTATGTATTTTTTACATTTGTAATAATTTTATTCAACATCCTTATAACAAAAACCTCAAAAAGTTGTAAGTAAATTTATTATGTTAAATATTATTATATTTAATTATAATGTTTTGTAGCTTCCCTGACGATGGCTGTAACCACAGCCGAAAGCTAGGAATAAAGAATTTAAAAGAGTACACCTGTTCTTTTAATCTGCTGCAAACCCAATAATTTTTATCACTACATTTAATTAGTCAGCAAATAATTCTTTTTCATATATATATATATATATATATATATATATATATATATATATATATATATGTATATGTATATAAGAAAAAAATTATTTTTCTTGGGGTTGCGGTCCAAAGGCCTAGTGATTAAAACACTAGGTATTAAAGGTGTACTCTTTTATTGAAAGTCAAGCTTTCGAAACCGTTTGGTTTCTTTCTCAAGACAACTAAAATGTGAACAAAATATTACACAACATTGAACAAAATATAAAATTTTAACTTACTAATAGTTGAGAATTGTAAGAATAAAACCTTAAAAACACGAAGAATAATGAAAAATTTTTTAAAAGATTTTTTGTATAATTATAGTCAAAAATAGTTTTTGATTGATGTAAATTAGATATCGATTGTCACATTCAATTGTAAAATTTTTTTTGATTGAAAAATTAAAAATATAAAGAGGGATAAAATAATTTTGAAAATAAAAAAAATAATAATATTAAAGATTTAGGTACTGGTTAAATAATTGTATCAAATAACTATATACAGGGTCATTCAAAATTAGCGGAACACTTGATTTCTGGCTTAACTATGAATTATACGATAATTTGACTTAGGTAAAAGTTTTTGTACATTTAATGTACTATTTATAGATCTTTTCAGATTTTCCGAAAAAGTAATAGCTTTCAAGATATGACGTCAAAGGATAATATTTTAAATGGATCACCCTGTATTTAAATTTTTTTTCGAGTTGGTATGACCTGTCTAAATTCATTAATGGTACATTTAGTGGGTCTGAGACTTATGGTTTTATAAATATCAATTAATTAAAAAAATTATTTGACACGAAATGAACCATTATAATTTAATATTAAATAAAACACATTTATTTAAAGTAGGTGTTGGGTGTTGTTCAAATTATTATGGTTCATTTGGTGTCAAATAATTTTTTTAATTAATTGATATTTATAAAACCATAAGTCTCAGACCCACTAAATGTACCATTAATGAATTAAGACAGGTCATACCAACTCGAAAAAAAAAAATATAAATACAGGGTGATCCATTTAAAATATTGTCCTTTGACGTCATATCTTGAAAGCTATTACTTTTTCGGAAAATCTGAAAAGATCAATAAATAGTACATTAAATGTACAAAAACTTTTATCTAAGTCAAATTGTCGTATAATTCATAGTTAAGCCATAAATCAAGTGTTCCGCTAATTTTGAATGACCCTGTATATTACTAAGATCTTTAATATCACTTTTTTTATTTATTGTGTTAGAAGTATTCCTAATGTGTAACATTTCCAGGAAAACTCTTTTGTGATAGTTCCTTTCCCCATCAAGTATTTTTGCGTTATTAAAATCAATAATATGAGAAGTATTAATAGAGTGTTCAGCTAGGGCACAGGAATTTTTTTGTAATCTACAATCGCTTTTATGGGATGTTATTCTACCCTTAAGGTTCCTAGAAGTTTGACCTATATAGACATTATTACATTCACCACATGGAATAGAATAAATTAAATTGGATTTATCTAAAAGCTTAACAGGAGTTTTAATTTTGCTAAAAATTTGATTTAATGTAATTAAGTTTTTTTGAGCTATTTTTATATTTTCATTTTTAAATGTTTAATAATTTTGGAGTGAGTTCTTCTATATAATATAAAGAGGCAAAAATAATATCTGGTTCTGAAAAATTACTAACAATTTCTCCATCTCCAACTCAATCAATAATCCCCTTAACAACGTAGCAACCCCTTTTATATCCTTTTTTGTCAATTATTTTCTATCATTACTTAATAACTTCCATAGATTGATATAAAAAAATTTTATCTAGCTAATCCTAAACATATTTACACTCTACATAAGGACCAACTAGTTCATACCATAACAATTTCCCAAATTTAAAGTTTTATAAATTTTTGTAAAAAAAAAAATTAATAATTTAAAATTTAAAACATACAACAATTAACATTTTATAACAAATTCTGAATACTTTAAGTTTCTTCAAAATACCTGTACAGGCTCTCAATATTAAATATTCCTCTAACATTTCTTGTTATCGGATCTTTAACAATATAACTATTAACACCTTTTTTATTTACTACCCTATACGGTCCTTCAAATATAGCTTTTAATTTTTATTAACTGAATTTCTAAATTAAATTCATTAGATGGCAGAAAGTTTGCAATGGAATTTTAAACCATTATATAATAAATTAACGATTATTTCTAATGGAAAATTTTGTTAATATATAACATTAATTTGTCAAATTAAAATAATTTTTTTAAATAATTTTCTATACCACAAATAATACCATTAAACTGAATATTACTATTTATATTTTTTAATTTAATTTACTTTTTAGTAAATAATTTTATTTATATCTCTTTTTTAATTAATAAATCTAAAAATAGATTAAAAATTAAAAAACTTAATTTTAACTGAAAATGGTAATATTTTTTTTTCTTCTTTTGATCCAACCTCTAATTTCAGACTTTCACTTAATTGATTAAGAACAATTATTATTTTTATATTAATCCCATCTTTTTTTGGGCCTCTCCTTCTCGTATTCAAATTTTATGAATATTTTTTTTTTAACTTTACATCAAGAATTTAAAACACTAATTGGAATTAATAATAAAAACAAAGGAAGAACTTTAATTTTTATTACATTATTTTCTTTTATTTTAATTAATAATTTTTTAGGATTATTCCCCTATATTTTTACTAGGACAAGTCACATATCTATAACACTAAGATTAGCCCTACCAACCTGAGTTAGATTTATAATTTTTGGTTGATTTATAAATACTAAACATATATTAGCTCATTTAGTTCCACAGGGAACTCCTGCTATTTTAATACCTTTCATAGTATGTATTGAAACTATTAGAAATATTATTCGACCCGGAACTCTAGCAATTCGGCTTTCTGCTAATATAATTGCAGGTCATCTTCTTTTAACTTTATTAGGACAAACCGGTAATTTCTTATCAATTTTAACTATTAATATTTTAATTATTAAACAAATTTTATTATTGACCCTTGAATCAGCGGTTGCAATTATCCAATCATATGTATTTGCAGTTTTAAGAACTTTATACTCTAGAGAAACTTATGTCAATACATAAAAATCACCCATACCATTTAGTAGATATTAGACCCTGACCAATTTTAGGTGCTATCAGAGCTATAACAACAATGATAGGA
This sequence comes from Altica lythri, assembly GCA_964028335.1. Classification (NCBI taxonomy): domain Eukaryota; kingdom Metazoa; phylum Arthropoda; class Insecta; order Coleoptera; family Chrysomelidae; genus Altica; species Altica lythri. The sequence continues at coordinate 53,924,564 of OZ034803.1, forward strand.
TTAATCCAATGATTCCATTATTAATAATTGGATTACTAGCAACAAGATTAATTATATTTCAGTGATGACGTGATGTTACTCGAGAAAGGACTTATCAGGGATTACATACCTTATTAGTTACTAATGGAATACGATGAGGAATAATTCTTTTTATTACCTCTGAAGTTCTTTTTTCTTCTTATTTTTTTGAGGATTCTTTCATAAATCTTTATCACCTTCAATTGAAATTGGGTTACAATGACCTCCAAAAGGAATTATTTCATTTATTCCTTCAGAAATTCCCTTATTAAGCACCCTTATTTTACTGACATCAGGTCTTACAGTAACTTGAGCCCACGATAGATTAATAGAAAATAATTACAACCAGGCTCTTCAAGGATTAATTCTTTCGGTACTTTTAGGGATTTACTTTTCTATCCTTCAAGGATATGAATATTTAGAAGCTCCATTTTCTATTGCAGATTCTGTTTATGGCTCATCTTTTTTTATAGCAACTGGATTTCATGGATTACATGTATTAATTGGTTCAACATTTCTTTTAATTTGTTTAATTCGACATTTTTTAATCACTTTTCATACTGACATCACTTTGGATTTGAGGCGGCTGCCTGATATTGAGATTTTGTTGATGTTGTTTGACTTTTCCTTTATATTTCTATTTACTAGTTGTTTAGAAATATCCATATGTTATAAATCTGGATCAAGGTGATGGGAGAACTTGATTTTGATTTTTACTGGATTATAGATTTAGTCGTATTTTAATTTGGATTTTGACTGTGTATAAATTTGGTTTTAAGCTTTAGATTGGGATTAGATTGAATTTTAGATTAGTTTTTAAGTTGTTTAGAAATATCCATATGTTATAAATCTGGATCGAGGTTATGGGAGAACTTGATTTTGATTTTTACTGGATTATGGATTTAGTCGTATTTTAATTTGGATTTTGACTGTGTATAAATTTGGTTTTAAGCTTTAGATTGGGATTAGATTGAATTTTAGATTAGTTTTTAAGTTGTTTAGAAGTGTTTATATTATAAATTGATATTGGAATTATAAAATAATTTTATTGGTAAATATATTAAAGCTAAATTTTTAATTAAATTTAGATGAAACTATAAATATTTAGTTTTTCAAATTATTATTTTAGTCTTTAAAGGGAGGAACGGTAATTATATGTTTAATAAATTTTATACATTTATGAAAATTTTATTTTGGTTTAGAAATTAGGTTAAAATTTTATTATATATAATTTTTTTTAAATAATAATTATATATTAATTAAATAAAATTAAAGGAAATTGATTGATTAAAAAAATAAATTTATTAGGTGGAATTTTAATTTTATTTTTGATAAGTTTTAATATTGAAGTTTAGAAATTTTTATTATAAACTAGGATTAGATACCCTATTATAAGAAATGTAATAAAAAGATTAGATTAGTATTAGTTAAGTTCTTGAAAATTAAAAATTTTGGCGGTATTTTAATCTATTCAGAGGAACCTGTTTAGTAAATGATAATCCACAATTTTATTTACTTTTTGTTTTAGCTTATATATCGTCGTAAAAAATATTTTATTAGAATTTAAATATTTAAAATTTTTAATAAAAATATAATTCAGATCAAGGTATAGTTTATAAGAAAGATTAAATGGGTTACAATTAATTTATTAAAGGATTTATAATTTTAAATTATAATGAATTTGGATTTGATAGTAATTTTAATAATTTATTAAAATGATTTAGTTCTAAAATATGTACATATCGCCCGTCGCTTTCATTTAATATGAAGTAGGTTTACTGGAAGGTGAGTCTAGAATACAAATTAAAGTTTTAAAAATATTTTATTTACATTAAAAAGTTAATTGTTAAATCAATTTAATTTGAAAATTAAATATTATTAAAAATTTAATTTTATTTTTATTAAAATAAGTATATTTTAGTTTTATTAAATTTATTGAAATAATTTTATTAATTATAGTGAAATAGTATTGTGAAAGAATTATTAAATTTTTAAATAAGAAAATTTAATTTATTGTACCTTGTGTATCAGGGTTTATTAAAAAAAAATTAAAAATTTAATATTCTCGAATTTAAAAGAGCTAAAAAGTTAAATTTATTAATGTGGAAAAATTAAATAAAATTATTTTTTAGTAATGAAATGTTATTCGTTTTTAAATATATCTAGTTTTTAAAGAAATAAATTTAATTTAAAATATTATTAATATAATTTTATTTATTTAATTTTATATTATTTATAGAAAATATTTTTAGGGATAAGCTTAAAAATAAAATATTATTAGAATTTTATGATTAAAATAATTTAGGATTAGAAATTTTCATAATAAAAAGTATGTTATAATTTAATTTAAAATTAAAGATTTATATATTCTATAATTTTTTTATTTAAATGTAGTTTAAAATTTATAAAAATTAGTAATAATGATAAAATTAGTATAATTAAATTTAAAAATAAAATAAATTTTTAGGTTATTATAAGGAATTCGGCAAAAAATTTTTTACCTGTTTAATAAAAACATGGCCAATTGAGAGTTAATTTTAGGTCTTACCTGCCCACTGAATATTTAAATGGCCGCAGTATTTTGACTGTGCTAAGGTAGCATAATCATTAGTTTTTTAATTGAATGCTAGTATGAAGGGTTTGATGAAAAATAATTAAATTAAAATTTTATTATTAAGTTAAAAAGCTTAAATTTTTTTAAAAGACGAGAAGACCCTATAGAGTTTAATTTTTTTATTTTATATATTTAGAATTTAAAATTATATATTTTATAAAAATTTAATTGGGGTGATTGAAAAATTTAATAAACTTTTTTATTTTTACTTATAAATTTATATATTTTTGATCCATAATAAATGATTATAAGATTAAATTACCTTAGGGATAACAGCGTAATTTTATTGGAGAGTTCAAATCGATAATAATGATTGCGACCTCGATGTTGGATTAAAATTAAATTTTGGTGTAGCAGCTAAAAGATTAGTCTGTTCGACTTTAAAAATTTTACATGATCTGAGTTTAAACCGGTGTAAGCCAGGTTGGTTTCTATCCTTAAACAGCTAATATATTTTAGTACGAAATGATTAAATATAAATAAAATTTATTTATTTTTGAATAAGATTATTATTTTGGCAGAATAGTGCGTTAGATTTAGAATCTAAATATATAGGTTTCTATAAATAATACTTGATTTTTTTAGATTTAGTTTTAATATTTTTATCTACTTTGATTTTAATTATTAGAGTATTGATTGGAATTGCTTTTTTAACTTTAATAGAACGAAAAATTTTAGGTTATATTCAGATTCGTAAAGGTCCTAATAAAGTTAGTTTTATGGGAATTTTGCAACCATTCAGAGATGCAATTAAACTTTTTGTTAAGGAACAAAGTTTACCTTTATTATCAAATTTAAGGTTATTTTATATTTGTCCAATAGTAAATCTTTTTTATCTTTATTATTATGATTTTGTATGCCTTTTTTTTCTAGTCATTTAAGATTTAATTATTCAATTTTATTTTTTTTGAGAATTTTAAGGGTAAACGTTTATACAATTATGGTAGCAGGTTGGTCTTCTAATTCTCATTATTCTTTATTAGGATGTATCCGAAGAGTTGAGTTATATAACTCAAGTTGCTAAGTGGACATAAAATAATCTGCTTGCATATATAATTTACCTTTTTTATAAAATAAATAATTACTTTATTCTAGTTTGAAATCTCGAAGTGTAAAGATCAAAATTTAATTAAATATTTTGTATGTTAAAAATAAAAATTGTTTTTAAAAAAGTAATTTCGAGTAAAAGTTATTTAACTGGCGCAGTCAGTAGGATTTATCGCAGTAATTTTACGAAAAGCCACGGCATCGGGACCGATTTTCATAAATTTCGTGAGTTTCAACTCTTTGGCGGTAGAACCTACACAACCACTTCAGAACCAGATTTTGGAAAACTAGGATCACCAGGAATAGAAAGGAATAATTCTATACGTGTAAGTACCGAGTATTCCTTATTTCCTAATTTTTCTTATTCCTTTACTTATTTACATTCAATAATAATTAATATATACTTAGATATACAAAAAAAATATATTTATTTTTATGACTAGTGAAACTGAAGTTGAAAATTTACTAGTAGATTTTAATAAAAAAATAAATTTAAAAGAAATGCCTGAAGTTAATATGCAAATGCTTAAATTACATATTGATATGATCCCATTTTACAATGGAGATCAAGATTATTTAACAAAATTCATTAATAGCTGCGATTTTGTTGTTAATAGTTACGCAACCGTAGCTGATGTAACTATTCAAAATTTTATTGTTAAGACTATTCAATCAAAATTAACTGATAAAGCAAATCTTTTGGTTGGATCTCGAAGTGAATTAAATACATGGGCTGCAATAAAAGTAGCTTTGCAACAATGTTTTGGAGATCGTAGATCTCTAGAATGCTTGGAACAAGATTTATTAATGGCACACCCATTAAGAAACGAACAACCAATCGATTTTGCTAAACGATTACAAGTTTTAAGAAGTCATTTAGTTGGTAGAATAAATAATTTTTCAGACACTGAAATGTCTTTACAAACCAAGGAACTGTACAGACGACAATACCACCAACTGACATTAAGAACTCTTTTGAGAAATTTATCAGGCAATTTACAAACTATTATTCGACTTAAAAATCCGGACAGTATCGAGCAAGCTATAACATATATCATTGAAGAAGAAAATTTTTCATATTCACAGAATAATTTTAGACAGACAGAAACAAGAAATTTTAATAAAAATAAACCCCAAACTAATAATAATTTTTCCAATTATAATAACAAAAATCCCCTTCTTAGATCTAATATCAATCAATTTACTTCTAACACTGAACAATACAACAACCAACCAAATTCTCTACAAAATAATCAATCTTTTCCAAATAACCAATATAACCGGAATAATTCATTCCCATGTCAACCAATTGCTATACAACCGAGACCTATTAATAGACATTATCCAACAAACAGACAAGTATTTGGATCACAAAGAAATGTTTTTGCACCAACAGGACAAAAACCCCAAAATAATCCAGAACCAATGTCAACAACTTCTAGGAATACTTTCAGACAAAATAACTTTGGACCACAACCTATGTCTATTAGTACTAGAAATACATTTAGACCCAGACAGAATAATCAACAAAATTTTATTTCTGAAGAAATGTTCCAAACTAATACTATCGATTCCGAAACCCCATTCGAAAACAACGTTTCAACCAATAATAATACTTTCGATAAATATTCTAACCATTCTTAAGATTTAGAAAACTGTCATTACCCAGCTGAGAACGAAAATTCTCAAAATTTTCAGATGGACCAGTTAGACTATCCCCCAACATAAACGAAACTTTTTCTGACACACATTCTACAGATTTACCCTATATTAGTATTAATAACCCACCAATAAAACTATTAATTGATACTGGTAGCATGTCTAGTATGTTAAGCCCCCATATAGTTGAAAAATACTACCCTAATAATATTTATAATGACCCCACATTAATTGTTACTGCTATCGGAAAAGAACCATCTCAGTATAAAGCTAAAATTCCAGCTTTTCCAGAATTTAATTCAAGTAGTATATTAAATTTTATAGTTTTTAAGTTCCATAAACATTTTGATGGATTACTAGGATTAAGTGATTTACGTAAATTAAATTTTACGGTAGATTTAGAAAGAAATGTATTAAAAAATAAAAATATTCAAATTCCAATTTTATATAATCTTAACAGAACAAAGTATAATATTTCTGTCGATGCATTTCACATAGCTGCTATCGAGATACCGGTCAGTCATCCTAATGGAGACGTAATTGTACCTGAAATGAGATACGGTAACTTACATTTCCCAGAGACGTTAACAATTTCAAAACACGGTTTCGCGAAAACTGAAGTCGTTAACAATACAGATAAGAGAATTACAATTACATTAGATAAGCCAGTTCAGGTTTATGCATTTTCAGAATCACAAAAAAGTAATTTTGAATTTTATCATATTGAAGATTTTTTACCAGATCTTTCTAACGAAATTTTGGAACAAGATATAGAAAATTTATTAAGAGTAGAACATCTTAATTTAGAAGAAAAATCCGCAATAATAAATTTGTGTAATGAATATCAAGATATATTTTATAAACAAAATGAAAAATTAAGTTTTACAAACCAAGTAAAACATGAAATTAAAACAATAGATGAAATTCACCTTCACTGCAAATCTTATCGTTATCCCTTTATCCACAAAGAAGAAGTTCAGCGCCAAATAACAAAGATGTTAGAAGACGGAATAATAAGACCTAGCCAATCTCCTTGGAGTAGCAATATTTGGGTTGTTGAAAAGAAAGCTGACGCAAGCAATCAAAGAAAATATAGAATAGTAGTGGATTATAGGAAAGTGAACGAAAAAACAATCGAAGATAGGTATCCAATTCCGAACATAACTGATATTTTAGACAAGTTAGGAAGATGTCAGTACTTTACTACACTCGACCTAGCTTCAGGATTTCATCAAATTGAGATGGATCCTCAGTCAATAGCTAAAACCGCTTTTTCCGTTGAAAATGGGCACTACGAATATACCCGCATGCCCTTTGGTTTAAAAAATGCCCCTGCAACATTCCAAAGAGTAATGGATAATGTATTGAAAAATTTACAAGGGCAAATTTGCTTAGTATATATGGATGACATTATTATTTTTAGCTCAACATTAGATCAGCATATTCGAAATTTAAAATTAGTTTTTTCACGATTAAGGGACACTCGACTAAAAATTCAATTAGACAAAAGCGAATTCTTACGAAAAGAAGTAGAATTTTTGGGACACGTTGTAACTTCCGAGGGAATAAAACCAAACCCTAACAAAATAAAAGCTATTAAAGAATTTCCGATACCAAAATCTACAAGAGATATTAAATCATTTTTAGGACTTCTAGGTTACTATCGTAGATTCATAAAAGATTTTGCAAAATTAACGAAACCTTTGACAAAATGTTTAAAGAAAGGAGCAAAAATTGAACATACTACAGAATTTTTAGAATCATTTAACACCTGTAAAACTTTATTAACAAATTCACCAATTCTTCAATACCCCGATTTTAATCAAGCATTCAATGTTACTACAGATGCTTCTTCCTTTGCAATCGGTGCCGTCCTCAGTCAAGGCAAAATTGGTAGCGATTTACCAATCGCGTACGCTTCTCGTACCCTAAATTCTGCTGAGATAAATTATAGCACAATCGAAAAAGAATTACTGGAAATCATTTTTGCATTAAAAACCTTTAGACCTTATTTGTTTGGACGAAAAATAAATATTATTACTGATCATAAACCTTTAAAATACCTTTTTAATATGAAAGAACCAAACTCAAAATTTATTAGATGACGACTACTAATTGGCGAATTTGATTACGAAATTCACCACAAACCAGGATCATTGAATAAAAATGCTGACGCTTTAAGTAGAGTTAAAATTAACATCCTATCAGATAAAAAACAAGACAATGCTGCTACAGACTATGACTCACTGTTAGGAGAACCAGGAGACATTAACCAAATAACTGACGATTACCTCCAAAATTTAATCGAACCCGTAGAAGAAACCGAAGACTCCGATGTAGGAATTCAAATTGAAAAAATAATAGCGTCATTATCAAACCCAAATAATAATAAAACAGCTGAAAATGACATTATAAACGAAATAATAAACACCCCCCAAATTCAAGACAGCGATCTCGAGACAATTCATACTTCCTTGGAAAATCCCATATTAGAAATCCCGTTTGTCGACAATGTTACAAATTCCTATAACAGACAAATAATTATTAAGCAAGGTACATCCCGACATTTCCACGTTATCAACAGCACCCACTTTGTCACAAAAAAACGCATTACGGCTTACCTAACTAATGACCTGAATGACATACCCGAACAAATAATAAAACTTTTTAAAAACTATATTGATCCGAAAAAACTTTATTGTATGCATGTCAAAGACTCAACGACAGATATCGTACCATTAATTATAACCACTTTACAAAATACGTTTAAAAATCAATCATATAAATTAGTAATTTCCAGACAATTTGTTGCAGACGTAGAGACTGATGACGAACGTGAAACTTACATTAAATATCACCACGAAACAAAAACATGTCATAGAGGCATTAATGAGACACAAAATGCTTTAAAATCTAAATATTATTGGCCAAACATGAATTCAGATATTACCAAATTCATAAACATATGTGACATATGCAATCAAGCAAAATATGATAGACACCCACCACAAGTAAAATTTTCATTAACAGTTACACCAAGCAAACCCTTTGAAACAATCCACATTGATGTGTTCCACATTCTAAATACAAAATTTCTTACAATCCTTGATTCATTCTCAAAATATGGCCAAGCCTATCTACTAGATACAGGCGTAAACTCGTTGTCAGTTATGGAAGGGTTAAGCCATTTTATTTCACATTTCGGCGTACCTTTCTCAATAGTATGCGATAGTGGTACTGAATTTAAAAGTGAACTAGTAAAAGAATTTTGTAAATTACATCAGATCAGAATTCATTTTACTACACCCCAAAATTCTAATAGTAATAGCCCAGTAGAGCGGTTTCATTTATCTCTTTTAGAAAATTTTCGAGTTCTAAGACTTGAACATCCAAATATGGCCGTTAGACAAATCATGCAATACGCAGTAATCGGATATAATTCCTCGATTCATAGTGTGACAAAATATCGACCTTACGACATAATTTAAGGCAATACTAAGGCCCTCGATCCATTTGACTTAACAGAAGAAAGTTTAATTAATGACTTTATCAATGAAAGAAAATCAAGACTTAGAACATTATACGCAAACATTTATGACAATACTGTACAACAAAAAGAAAAAGTAATGGGAACACGAAACTTAACTAGACAAGACCCAGTAGATTATGCCGAAGGACAAGACATATTTATAAAGAACAGAGAAGCGATGAGAAATAAATCTAAACCACGTTTCTTAAAACGACAAGTAAAAAGAGACACAGGAAAGAAAATTGTCACAACAAAAAATAGAATCATTCACAAATCTAAAGTTAAGAAACCTTTGACTAATACAAGAATTAATTTACAGGATGGCGACGTCAATATTCCTAATACTAATCCTTCTGTTTCCAATACTAACCAAATCTGAAGACGATAACTTACAACAACTAAAATCACCTATACTACCATTAGAATTAGGCCAAACTAAACTTATATTGACAAAACATACCTTATTACATTTTATAGAAACAGAACTATTAACATCTCAACTAAGGAAAATTGAATTATTTTATAGTACATTAGAAATATATTTAAATTCGTCAAAATTTGACGATATTAATTTAATCAATAATCTATTTGAACATGCAAAATATCTATTGAATGAAACTAAACTAAAGTTAAACAATTTCGTTTTCTCTAATAATAAAAGAAATAAAAGAGGTATATTTGATGGAATTGGTAAAGCAAGTATGGCTTTTTGGAACTTTAGATAGTGATGACGAAATGAAATATAATGCTCAAATTCAGAAACTCACCGAAAATCAAAATTTAATTTCTCATCAAGTTAAACTCCAATCCTCGCTCAATGTTCATCTTATTGAACATTATAACAAAACGATTAGTAATCTATATCATAATCAGTTACTCGTACAAAAAAGAATAGAAGAAATTTATAACCAATCAAAAAATTTCACAGACGAAATGTTCATGTATATTCGATTGCCAAACGCTCTTGACCAAGTAATCTTAAATTGTCAAAATTTAATGAATTTTGTAGATAATTTAGAAAACTCTATAATTTTTGCACATTTGGGAAATTTGCATACTTCAGTTATTTCGCTAAATCAATTGCTACATTTAAGAGATCGAGTTTCTCAATTATATGGTGAATCAAAAATTATTAATTTCAAAAATCCATATAATTACTATCAACTAGCTGGTACGCAAGTAAAATTTGAAGATTCTAAAATAATATTTGCTATTCATTTGCCTATATTAAGTAATGATAACTTTCTTATGTATCATATAATTCCATTACCTTACATGAACTTCATTCTTATTCCACAATCCCCTTTCCTTGTACTCGGTACAAAAACACATCAATACGAAGAAGAAGTCTGCCCATGCCTAGAGGGAATATATTTCTGCGAACGACACGATGCAATCCTTAACGACACATGTATAGTTCAATTAGTACGGGCCGAAAAACCCACCTGTCACACAGAAAGAGCAGTCTTAGACCACACCATCATAGAAAGAATAGATGCCAACCTCTTATTGATTTTACCTGCTTCTAAGCCAATAACAGCCAAGTTGGATTGTGAAAAACGAAAAATGTATTTGATTACAAAAAGTTCTCTGCTAAAAATACCAATAGGATGTAAGGTTACAGTCGAAAGTATTGTCTACGAAACTACCAAAGAAGGTACCTATGGAAATCCACTTGTACTACCAAAAATGCAATGGGAACCTAAAGCTTTTGAAAATTTCGAAAAACCAACACCACAAATAAAATTACAATCGTTAAATTTAAAAAACCTTCAAGACTTGCAACGAGAAGCAGAACTCGAGTTAGTCAGTGACAGAGAAAAAGAAATTCATCCAGCTATTTGGAGCACTCCTTCGTTATTCCTGATAATTCCGATGATAATTATGTTCAGCTTATGGTATAGAAAAAGAAAATCCAATGTGACTCAGAAACCACCCAAGGGACACAACACCAACGAAAACAATTCTTCATCCCTATTGTTTTCTTCTAAAGAGGGAGGAGTTATATAACTCAAGTTGCTAAGTGGACATAAAATAATCTGCTTGCATATATAATTTACCTTTTTTATAAAATTAATAATTACTTCATTCTAGTTTGAAATCTCGAAGTGTAAAGATCAAAATTTAATTAAATATTTTGTATGTTAAAAATAAAAATTGTTTTTAAAAAAGTAATTTCGAGTAAAAGTTATTTAACTGTTGCTTAAACTATTTCTTATGAAGTTAGGTTAGCTCTAATTATATTATCTTATTTATTTTTAATTTTGAGGTTAAATTTATTAGATTTTTTAAAGTTTTAAGAATATATTTAGTTTATTTATTTAATATTGCCTCTTTGTTTTATATGAATTGCAAGAAGTTTAGCTGAGACAAATCGGACTCCTTTTGATTTTGCTGAAGGAGAGTCAGAGTTAGTTTCAGGATTTAAGGTTGAGTATAGGAGAGGTGGTTTTGTAATATTATTTTTAGCAGAATATGGGAATATTTTATTTATAAGAATATTATGTGTAGGTAATTATATTTTTAGGTGCTAATTTATTTAGTTTTATATTTTTTATTAAATTAGTAGGTTTATCTTTTTTCTGAGTTTGAGTTTGTGGTACTTTGCCACGATACCGTTATGATAAGTTAATAAATTTAGCATGAAAAGGTTATTTACCTGTTGCTTTAAATTATTTAATTTTTTTTTATAGGATAAAAATGTTTATTTTTATCCCATTTATTTAGTTAATTATTTTTAGTACAAGTTAATAGAGAATTTTTTATCTCTTTTTTATATTTTCAAAATATAGACTTAAATCAAGTTCATTAACTATTTAAAAATAATTATATCTCATATTTTAGTAATTATCGGGTTAATAATAAAATATATAAAATAAATAACAGTTAAAATTTGTCCTAATAAGATATAAGGATCTTCAACTGGCCGAGCCCCGATTCATGTGAGTAAAATAACTGTAGAAAATAATGATCAAAATATTAATTTATTAAGTGGATAAAAAGTATTTCTTAAAAATTTTTTTTCGTTTGTGAATGGTAGAATATAAAGAATTGCAATTGATATAGCAAGAGCAATTACTCCTCCTAGCTTATTGGGAATTGATCGTAAAATTGCATATGCAAATAAAAAATATCATTCTGGTTGAATGTGAACTGGAGTTACTAAAGGATTAGCAGGAGTAAAATTATCAAGGTCTCCTAATAAATATGGGTTAAAAAGAGTTAAGAAAGTTAATAAGAATAAAACAATTAACCCTCTTAATAAATCTTTAAAAATAAAATATGGGTGAAATGGAATTTTATCTAAATTTGACTGGGTTATTTACTCCTGTTTGATATAAAAATATTAGGTGAATAATTATAATTGCTAGAATAATGAATGGTAAAATAAAATGAAAGGTGAAAAATCGATTTAATGTTGCATTATCAACAGCAAATCCCCCTTAAATTCATTGAACCAGTATTGTTCCTAAATATGGAATTGCAGATATTAAGTTTGTAATAACTGTAGCACCTCAAAATGATATTTGACCTCAGGGTAATACATATTCTAAAAATGCTGTTGCTATTGTTAAGATAAAAATAGTTACACCAATTATTCAAGTTTCTAAAAGCTTATAAGATCTATAGTAAATTCCTCGCCCAATATGAATATTGTAACGGGATAACCGTAAAGGAAGGGACCTTAATTTGAAAGATTGTTGTTGACAGTTGATTTTTAGAAGTTTCTAAAAATCAACTGACTATTTTAAATAATGTTTCTAGAAAATTCTAGAAACTCCTAAACACACTGACTAGATTAAATAATGTTTCTAAAAAATTCTAGAAAGATCTAAACACACTAACTAGATTAAATAAAGTTGTACATAAGGGGATGCATGGGCAGTTAACGTCAGTTCAAGTTCAAGTATTCACAAGAGTTCATTGTATTGTCAAGTAGTAAGACGTTATCCAGCAGAGTTCAGTGTATCTTAACAATTTTGTAAATAAATTGTGTAAAAGTCCCCATAAGTGTTTCAAATTGGTGTCAGGTGTGGGGTTTGATGACCCAGTTCAAAAAGCAATTTGACGACTACAAGAAGAACAAACTCAACAATTTTCCCGGCTGCAAGAGGAGCTATCAGGACGAATGACGAACCAACAAGAGGAGCTATCCAGTCAGATGAAGAGCCAGAAAGAGGAGCTTTCCAGTCAGATGAAGAGCCAGAAAGAGGAGCTTTCCAGTCAGATGAAGAGCCAGCGCGAAGATATGTCCCAGCTGTCTCAACGAATGACGAACCAACAAGAGGAGCTATCCAGTCAGATAAAGAGCCAGAAAGAGGAGCTTTCTAGTCAGATGAACAGCCAGCGCGAAGATATGTCCCAGCTGTCCCAACGAATGACGAGCCAACAAGAGGAGCTCTCACAACGGATGTCTACCCTACCAGAAGAGTTATCCAGTTCCTTCTCCCAGCAAATATCGCATTTGCGCTCCGAAATGTACACTCTTCGCGACGAACAAAATCAGCTAGTGGCCGACTTGCGAAACGAGCAAAACCAGCAAGTGGCCACCTTAAATCAGCAAGTGGACAACTTGAACCAGCAAGTGGTCAACATGCGAGACGAGATCAACCAACAAATGCAATCCGAAATAAGGAAGCTTCAACAAGAACAGGAAGCTTGTCGTCGAAACCAGGCCATCCACCACGGCGACGGAGATGCAGAAAGGATGGAAACCTGCCACGTAGACATCGACCGACGAGGAAACAGGGAGACGACCCAAGTACGAACTACGATGAAACCCCCCCCCGACCTTCGACGGGAAGACTTCCTGGCCAAATTACCTGAAACACTTCGACGCAGCGGCCAGAGCTAATGGATGGTCATCCCAGGAGAAGGCATTGTCCCTAACCGTAGCTCTGCGAGGCGAAGCTTTAGACGTCTTGCAATCATTGACACCGGATGAAGCTGACAACTTCGAGTTATTGGTGAATCGTCTAGAGATGCGTTATGGTCAAACTCATCTACAACCGGTGTACCGAATGCAGTTAAAGAGCCGAAAGCAGAAAAATGGAGAGACTATCCAGGAATTTTAGGCGGAAGTAGCAAGAATGGTACGGCTTGCGTATTCCAATGCAGCGGAGGATTTCCTGGAGTGCCTAGCAGTCCAAACCTTCACCGATGGTCTTCGAGACGTCAACTTGCAGCGCGCTGTACGGTTGGCGCGGCCGAAGACTCTTGTGGACGCCTTGACCATTGCCCTGGAGTTTGAGGCGGCGACGGAGGCCTCACGTGGAGTTGACAATTTTAATAAGGAGCTTAATATAATTAAACAAATTGCATTCAACAATGGTTATCATGTTTCGTTAGTCACTAAATTATTAAATAAAACTAAAAACAAAATTCAAAATAAATTGGCTTATAATCCACCTTTAACTTTACAGAACATCGATAATAATATCTCTGCCCTACTTCAAAAAAATTTTTTTCATTACCATATTTCGGTCTTGTTTCCAATAGAATATCTAAGTTTTTTTCAAGTTTAACTACCCAAAACTTAAATGTGATTGATGGACACAATAATATTTTATCTTTTAAACCTCTACATAATATAGGTAGCATGTTGGTCAATACCAAAGACAAAAGAACTAATCACCTACAAAAGAGCGGTATTTACAAACTTAATTGCGGCGATTGCTCTGCTTCATATGTGGGTAAAACAATTAGACCACTACATACTCGTTTGAAAGAACACTTTAATGCTTCTAAAAAATCCAGTTTCAGAGATCACTTAAATTTTAATAATCATAATTTCAATGAAGTTAACAACTCTTCAATCATACATGAATATAACACCAATTACTTACTTGATTTGAAACTTGGTTTACTAGAGGATTTGAAAATTACCAGAGAACTTAAAAATAATCCCAATAATTGTAATAAACAGGTCGATTTGAATTGCAACAGTTTCAATCCCATTTTTAAATCTCTTAACTTTGAGCGCCCGAGTCTGTCGAATATTGTTTCTGAACAAGAACTTAATATATTTTAGTAATTTTCATACCAAAGTTGGTAACATTGTCATCTGTCACTGTAACTGTCAGCTTAACTGCCGGCTACACCATTTTACGTTCATTTCCTTTAAAAAGACCACATGGATGAGATGTGTTTTTAAAATTTTTAAAAAAGTAAAAACAAAATTTTTTTTTATATGTCCTAGGACATTATATGTTATTTAAATGTTGTGTGTGTCTATCAATCCTTTTAACTAATTTGATGACATTATCAGATAACTACGCTTTCTGACCAGTAAGTTCATAAAAACTGTCATAAAAACTTTTAAGGTGTTTATAAAAAAAACTTTTTTTTATAATTGTAGAAGCCTCTGAAGATGCCCTAACCGGCGAAAGCGCTTAGGCTAATTTTAATTAAATACATTTTAATGCACTGAGCCTCTTTTTATTTACAATAATGGAGAACATCCTGCCAGGTTTGTCATGGGAAACTTGTCTAGTTTATCTAGATGACATCATCATAATGGGCAAGACCTTTAAGGAACATTTATCTAACCTGGAAAAAGTCTTTAAAAGATTACAGAACGCTAATCTAACATTGAATGTTAAAAAATGCCACTTATTCCAGAGACAGGTTAACTATTTAGGACATAACGTAAGCAAGGATGGCGTTGCTGTTGACCCCGCTAAGATACAAGCCGTTCAGGAATGGCCAATCCCTATAGACAAACATCAGCTCCGGAGTTTCTTGGGTCTTTGTTCCTATTACCGACGATATGTCAAGAATTTTGGAGACATCGCCAAACCCTTGACACGTTTGACAGAACAAGATAAGTCCTTCTGTTGGGATCAGGAATGTCAAGAGGCGTTTGAAATATTGAAGAAACAGCTTACGTCAGCACCTGTTTTTGCTTATCCACTTCCTGATGGTAAGCTTATTCTGGACACCGACGCCAGCAATGTGGGAATTGGAGCCGTCTTGTCACAGCTACAAGATGGTAAGGAAAGAGTGGTTGGTTACTTTAGCAAAACTTTATCGAAAGCTGAAAAGAACTACTGTGTAACTCGGAGGGAACTGTTAGCAGTTATAAAATCCGTCGAACACTTTTATAAATATCTGTATGGCAGAAAATTCCTGATCAGAACAGACCATGCTAGTTTAAAGTGGTTACTTAGCTTTAGGAACCCAGAAGGACAGATAGCAAGATGGCTCGAAAAACTGCAGGAATATGATGTTGAAATCGAGCACAGACCTGGAACAAGACATCGTAATGCTGATGCACTTTCCAGAAGACCATGTCGACCTGATTGCCCCCATTGTACCCGTATGGAGCAGAACGAGGAAAAACTTGCCTTAGTTAAGGTTGTGCCAGAAGACGAGAGCTCTATGCTGGAGGAGCAACAAGAAAACGATCCCGTTCTGAGAAAGATTCGGGAGTGGAAGAGAATGGACCGTCGCCCGTTGTGGAGAGAGATATCCTCATCCTCTCCTGCTTTAAAAGCATACTGGTCCCAATGGAACTCTTTAATTTTGGACGGAGGGCTCGTTAAAAGACTTGTAGAAAATTCCGAGGGCACAGAAACAAGGAAACAAATAGTGGTCCCAAGAAATGCTGTACCGGAAATTTTAAAACAGATGCATAATGATAGTTCTGGAGAACATCTGGGTATCACGAAAACGCTGCAAAAGATCCGAGATAGATTTTACTGGGTAAATTGCACTAATGATGTTAAAGATTGGTGTCGTAAATGCACTACATGTTCTGCCAGTAACGGTCCGCACCGAAAACCGAAGGCGGAAATGCAGCAATACCTGGTTGGAAGTCCTTTTGAAAGAATCGCAGTAGATGTATTGGGGCCACTTCCACAGACCGATGTAGGAAACAAGTACATCTTTGTTGTAATGGACTACTTCACCAAATGGGTTGAAGCATATGCAGTTCCCGATCAGGAAGCCACCACTTTAGCAGATCAGACCAAGGGAGAAATTTTGAGAGCAAGCTGTTTCAAGAAGTTTGCCAAAGATTAGGCATCCCCAAAACGAGAACCACAGCGATGCACCCTCAGTCTGATGGAATGGTGGAACGAATGAACCGGACTATAACCAACTATCTATCAAAAGTGGTGTCAGATTGTCAGAGGGATTGGGATCGACATATTCCACTATTTCTAATGGCAATTCGATCGGCCATCAACGAATCAACTGGCCAAACGCCTGCGAAGGTCCTGTTCGGTAGAGAAATGAGGCTACCATGTGACTTGGTGTTTGGTTGTTAACCTGGTGAAGAAATGGCACGTGAACAATATGTCGCCGACCTTCAGAATCGAATGGAGAATATACACAACCTGGTGCGTGGAAAACTACAATTATCTAGTGATCGGATGAAGAGGTACTATGACACACGGACAATGGAAAAGAGTTACCATGTTGGAGATTTAGTCTGGCTCTATAACCCCCGACGGCGTCGAGGTATTTGTCCCAAATTACAAAAGAACTGGGAAAGGTCCTTATACCATCAAGAAGAAGATTAACGATGTCATTTATCGGATCGAGAAAATTCCCAGAGGGAAACCCGTCGTGGTCCATCATGATCGTTTGGCGCCTTACCAGTGAAACCACAGTGGAGATGCGCAGCAACTCCAAGAAGATGGTTTGGCTGGCTCAGGGAGTGTGCGGGATTCCGATGTAGAAAATAATATTCCAGGAGCAATGAATCTAAGGAGGGGGCAGTGTAACGGGATAACCGTAAAGGAAGGGACCTTAATTTGAAAGATTGTTGTCGACAGTTGATTTTTAGAAGTTTGTAAAAAAATCAACTGACCATTTTAAATAATGTTTCTAGAAAATTCTAGAAACTTCTAAACACACTGACTAGATTAAATAATGTTTCTAGAAAATTCTAGAAAGATCTAAACACACTAACTAGATTAAATAAAGTTGTATATAAGGGGGTGCATGGGCAGTTAACGTCAGTTCAAGTTCAAGTATTCACAAGAGTTCATTGTATTGTCAAGTAGTAAGACGTTATCCAGCAGAGTTCAGTGTATCTTAACAGTTTTGTAAATAAATTGTGTAAAAGTCCCCATAAGTGTTTCAATATAAATACAAATAAAAAAAAATGAGGCTCCATTAGCATGAAGGGTTCGTAATAGTCATCCATAATATATACATCTCGGCAAATATGAATAACTCTATCAAATGCTAAAGATACATTTGGGCAATAGTGTATAGCTAGAAATAATCCTGTTAAGATTTGAATAATTAAAAATAATCCTAGTAGTGATCCAAAATTCCATATTGTGGAAATATTTCTTGAAACAGGAAATGTAATAAGGGAATTATTAATAATTTTAATTAGCGGGGAAGTTTTTCGAATTGGTATTTTCATTAAAATTTTTGTCGTAGCGGGCCATAAGAAAAGTGGATAATTTTTATTACAGCAATTAATGTAATAAAGAAGTAAATAATTATTATTATAAAAATTAAATTATTAGGGTAATTTAAATATTTTAGTATTGATGAAAAAATTTTTGTAAAAAAAAATTTTTATTTCTTGAATTTGAGCTATATCAAAATATAAGAAGTTTATTAAATAAATAATAAAAATACTAAGAATTGTTAATAATATAAAAATGCTAATTATATTATTAAATTTAAATTTTTCATTAGAGGCGACTCTTGTTATATAAATAAATAGAATTAATAATCCTCCAATTATAATATGAAAAATTATATATGAATATCAGAAATTTAAATTTAAAAGGCCTAAAAGTAATGCAATTAAAATAGTTTGAATTGATAAAATACACCCATTTGTTAGTGGATGAGAAACAAATAAAAATATGAAGTTACATATTAAAATTAATATAATTATATCAGATATTAGTTTAATTAAAATATTAATTTTGGAGATTAATGATGAAAAAATTTTTCATATCTGAAGTTATAAAAGAGCAATCTTAAAGATGATTTACAAAATCATTATTTTTATTTAAATTAATAAAACTATAATGTTAATATATTTTCAAATTATTTTATTTTTAACAGGTACTTATATATTTGTAATAAATCGTAAACATTTACTTTTAATATTATTAAGATTAGAATACTTAGTAGTAGTCTTATTTTTAAATCTTTTTTTTTTATTTAAGAATTTTAGAAAATGATTATTTTTTTAGGATAATTTTTTTAACAATAAGAGTTTGCGAGAGTGTTCTAGGTTTATCAATTTTGATTATTATAGTTCGAGTTCATGGTAATGATTATATTATAACATTTTCTAATTTATGATAAAATTTTTAATTAGATTAATTATATTGATTCCTTTAGTCTATTATATTGAGTATTGATTTTTTCAATGATTATTTTTAATTTTTAGATTTATTTTTATATTTAGGTATTTTAGATGTTTAATTTATTCTCAGATTAGAATATATTTTGGATTAGATTTAATATCTTTTAGATTAGTATTATTAAGTTTTTGAATTTGTTCTTTAATGATCATGGCAAGAGCTAAAATATGAAAAGATACTTATCAAAATTTTTTTTATTAATAATAGTAGTTTTAATAATTAGATTATTCTTAACTTTTGTATCATTAAATTTATTTATTTTTTATTTGTTTTTTGAAGTTAGTTTAATTCCTACGTTAATTTTAATTATTGGATGAGGGTATCAACCAGAACGTTTAGAAGCAGGCATTTATTTATTGTTTTATACATTATTAATATCGTTACCAATATTAGTAATAGTATTGTATATTTATAATAAAGACAAACTAAATTTAGTGAATACTGGTTAGGTAACTCAATTCCAACTAGCAACAAATATAGTATTCTGCAAAATGACGACGCCTCCAAAAGTGAAACTAATGAAGATAAAGATAAAAATAGTGAGCCAAAGCCACCACCAATATACGTAGAAGGGGTTACCAATATTAACCCTCTCATTAATTTATTAGAAGAAGTTGCTAGCCATAACTATACATTAAAATCTCTGAGAGACGAGCAAGTAAAAATCCAACCAAAAAATGGTGAAATGTACAGCAAGATAATCAAAGCTTTAAGTGAAAAACAGACCCAATTTTATACTTACAAACCTAAACAAGAAAAAAGCTTTCGTGTTGTTCTAAAAAACATGCACCCTTCAACAGATACCACACGAATAAAGGAAAGTTTGGCAGAACTAGGTCATGAAGTTACAAACGTTTGGAATATTAGACAAAGAATAGAAAACAATCCACTTCCAATGTTCTTCATTGATCTAAAACAAAAAGAAAACA
The DNA here is from genome assembly GCA_964028335.1 of Altica lythri. Taxonomy (NCBI): domain Eukaryota; kingdom Metazoa; phylum Arthropoda; class Insecta; order Coleoptera; family Chrysomelidae; genus Altica; species Altica lythri. Next base: position 53,944,706 of record OZ034803.1, read on the forward strand.
ACAAGGATATCTATAATATTAAAACAATATTGAACACCGTCGTCAAAGTTGAAGCACCGCTCAAAAAGAGAGAGATACCACAATGCACGAGATGTCAGAACTTCGGACACACAAAAAATTTTTGCCAAAAGATCCCCCGATGTGTGAAATGTACCGCAAACCACCTAACCAAAGACTGCCCAAGAAAAACAAAAGACACGAATGTTAAGTGCACCAATTGCAATGAAAGTCATCCAGCAAATTATAGGGGATGTGTCATATACAAACAGCTATTTCAAAAAACGTACCCCAAATTGAGAGAAAAAAACATAAGACAAATAAATAATGGAACTGTACAACCAGGTATTACATATTCTCAAATTACCCAAAATCAGCAAAAAACAAATAATGCTAATAATATAAATCAGCCACAGGTGGTATTACCTCAACCGTCAAACGATATAAATGAACTCAAAATCATGATGAAAGAACTAATCACCCAAATGGGCATTATGATGAACATTTTAACAACACTGGTCACAAAGTTAAACTAATGGCGCAACTACTTAAAATTGCTCTATGGAACGCCAACGGACTAAGTCAACACACACAAGAAATAAAATATTTTCTACAACTCAATAAAATTGATGTAATGCTTATAACAGAAACCCATTTCACCAGTCTTAGTCATATGAACACACCAGGCTATTGTATCTATTCAACAAATCACCCTGATGGAACCGGACATGGCGCATCAGCTATCATCATCAATAAAAAACTAAAACACTATGAACTGAATAAGTCTAAGTTTGAACACTTGCAAGCCACCTCAATAGCAATTGTAGAAAAAACTCATCAACTACATCTATCCTCAGTCTACTGCCCACCAAAACATAATAATAAAATCGACGACTATTTACAATTTTTAAACACTCTAGGAAACAAATTTATAGTAGGAGGAGACTATAATGCAAAAAACACTGTTTGGGGAGCCAGAGTCACTACAACTAAAGGCAGGCATCTTTTACAGGCTATTCAGAACAAAAATCTCCAATATTTGTCCACCAGAGAACCTACATACTGGCCTTCGGACAGAAGTAAAATACCCGATCTCTTGGATTTTTATATTACAAAGGGACTAGATACCAAAAAGATTAAAATCGAATCATGATTTGATCTGTCGTCGGATCATTCTCCTGTAATTGTAACTATGTACTCAGAAGTTCTGCAATGCGATAGGCAACCAAGACTGCACACCAAAAATACTGACTGGGAAAACTTTAAAGAAAAATTAGACGAACTAATAGACTTACAAGTACCTTTAAAAACCCCAGAAGATATAGATACAGCCGTTATCAATCTTACTACAAATATACAACACTCTGCATGGATGTCTACCCCAGAACAATACTTTCCCCATATAAAGGAAAAAACACCTCCGATCGTTTACCAAAAAATCGCAGAAAAACGCAAACTAAGAAAGAGATGGCAAATAACCAGAATGCCAGAGGACAAAACTAGGCTGAATAAAGCAACCAAAGAGTTGAAAATGTTAATACTTGACATTAAAAATCAATCTGTAAATAAATATCTCAGCGAGTTGACAGCCACAGAAAGTACAGATTACTCTTTATGGAGAGCTACAAAAAAAATCAAGAGGCCACAACTGCATATCCCACCAATACAAAATCCTCTCGGCGGATGGGCAAGGACTGATACAGATAAATCCACGGTGTTTGCAAACCATCTAGTGAACGTGTTCAAACCTCATGAGATAAATCCACCAGATGAATATCTAGAAAAAATTAACGACCTCATTCGAGCACCTTACCAAATGGATTTCCCACTCAAGATTGTTAAATTCTCTGAAATAAAAACTGTAATTAAAAGCACTAATCCAAGAAAAAGTCCAGGATTCGATCTCATAACAGGAAAAATCTTAAAAGAATTGACAGATAAAACTATTAAAGCCCTCCAGCAAATAATTAATGCTGCACTAAGAACAAATTACTTCCCACGCCCATGGAAAATAGGCCAAGTTATTATGATATTAAAGCCTGGAAAAAATGCTGAAGATGTAAACTCATACAGGCCTATTAGCTTGCTGCCAATACTTTCAAAATTATATGAAAAGATTATAATCAAACGATTACTGGAAAAGGTGAACGAAAGGAAACTTATACCCGACCATCAATTCGGTTTCCGAAGTAAGCACGGGACCGTGGAACAAATACATCGTGTAGTCAACAAAATCAACAGTGATTTACAAGGTAAAAGATACTGCTGTGCCGCCTTTCTGGACATAAGTAATGCTTTTGATAAAGTATGGCATGACGCTATACTTTATAAAATCAAATTAAGCTTACCATACCCGTTCTATGAAATGATCAAATCGTATTTACACGAAAGATTTTTTCAAGTCAAAATAAATGAATCCTACTCCGAAATATTACCGATATGTGCTGGAGTACCACAGGGTAGCATCCTGGGGCCAACATTATACTTATTGTTCACCGCTGATCTACCATCAACTAAGTCAACTTTAGTAGCAACCTACGCTGATGATACAGCCCTCTTAACGTCTCATACTATACCTGAAATCGCTTCAAGAAATCTTCAAGTAGCTCTAGACAAAGTACAAAGTTGGTTAGAAAAATGGCGCATGAAAGCCAATAGCAACAAATCCGTTCACGTGACATACACTATGAAACGCGGTAATTGTCCCCCGGTAACTCTAAATGGACAACAGCTTCAACACTCCGAGCATGCCAAATATCTAGGTATGTATATAGATCGTAGACTAACCTGGCAAAAACACATTTTCTCCAAAAGGAAACAATTGGGACTGAAACTCAAACAACACTATTGGCTAATTGGAAAGAAATCACAACTCAGTCAGGAAAATAAATTACTCATGTATAAAGGCATCTTCAAACCCATTTGGTCCTATGGTATACAACTCTGGGGCACTGCTAGTAACTCCAACATTGATATCATTCAGAGGTTTCAAAACAAGATGCTACGCATAATAGTAAACGCGCCATGGTACGTAAAAAACAGTGAAATCCACAAAGACCTAAAAGTTCCGCTTGTCATAGACACTATCAAAAAGTTCTGTGAATCCTATAGTGCAAGAGTGTCATCACATCCAAATAAATTAGCAAGAAGCCTGATGAATTCACCACCAGAAGAGACAAGAAGACTGAAAAAATTCAAACCATCCGATCTTCTCACCAGGTTTTAACTAGACTGTTAGACGTTTTTCAAATTGATGCAATAGACATTTTTTTTGTTGTATTATTCTAAAGGAGAATATTCACAGGAATACTCCCTACAAGTCAGTTGGTTAACTTACTGTGGTAATAATAAGTTAACCTTTAGTCATAAAAAAACACTTATTGTCACTTAGATAGATTGTGTGAATAAAGAAACAGAAAAAAAAAATATATATATAGTTTTTTTAGTTAAAATTCCAATATTTTTTTTTTCATTTATGGTTACCTAAGGCTCATGTAGAAGCCCCTGTTTCTGGTTCTATAATTTTAGCTGGAATTATACTAAAACTTGGGGGTTACGGGTTTTTACGAACAATTTTTATATTTAAGAGCCATCTTTTAACATTAAATACTTGATTTATTTCATTATCTTTAGTAGGTGGCAGAATAGTTTCTTTAATTTGTATTCGACAAAGAGATATAAAATCATTAATTGCTTACTCTTCTGTTTCACATATAAGTTTAGTTTTAAGGGGTTTATTAACTTTAAATTATTGGGGGATTTGAGGAGCTTTATTAATAATATTAGCTCATGGGTTATGCTCATCAGGTTTATTTTGTTTAGTAAATTTGATATATAAACGAACTCATAGTCGTAGAATTTATTTAAATAAAGGCTTACTAAATTTAATTCCTTCATTTAGTTTATGATGGTGTTTATTATTATCTTTTAATATGGCAAGGCCTCCGTCATTAAATTTAGTTAGAGAAATTATTTTAATTAATTCTTTAGTTGGGTTTTCTTTTTTTAATATATTTACTTTATCATTAAAACCTTTTTTTGAAGCTGCTTATTCATTATTTTTATATTCTTATACTCAACATGGTAGATATTATAGGGTTTTGTTTACTTATTTAAATTGTTCAATACGAGAGTTTTTATTATTATTTATACATTGATTTCCTTTAAATATATTATTTTTAAAGTTAGAAATTTTAACTAAATGATTATATTTAGATAGTTTAATAAAAATATTGATTTGTGGTGTCAAAGTTATAGGTTTATTCTAAATTATTTGTTATATTTTTAGATTTATGTTTTTAATTTTAAGGTTAATTATATTTGGTTTGTCTTTTAGGTTTTTAATAAATGATATGGTAAATTTAATTGAAATTTGAGGATTAACTTTAAATTCTACAAATTTTGTTTATATTATTTTGTTAGATTGAATATCTTTATTATTTATATCAGTAGTAATATTTATTTCTTCTATAGTAATTTTTTATAGTGAAGAGTATATACCTACCTACTTAAAAATCAAATACTTAGCAAGTTATATATGTTATAATATATGTATATATATATATATATATATATATATATATGTTATGATGTAGTGTTTCACGGATGGTAGAATGAACAGTAGTGGTGTTCCAAAGTGCTAATGAGCCAGAAACATGCATGTCTGCGGTTACCATTCCTACTTGTAACCATAATCCTTGTTGCGATGCATTTCCGTTATCCTATATATTATAACATATGATAACAGACTATAGTATTCTATAAGTTACCATGCTATTAAGTAATCCTTACCTTGAATTTTTTTTTTAAATTTTAATATAAATGTGAAGAAGGTAAGACTCAAATTAATTTCTTTTATTTTAAATATTATTATTTTAAAATATGCTCCTGGTTATTCTCTTTCTTAGGGTCAGAGTTCAAAAATTTCAAATAATAAATAGATTCAAATTCAACTAATATTGAAAATTTTGACAAACGATTAAAAAATTCAACAATCATATACCAAATTATGTTTTCTGCACGATGATTCTATCTTAACCTTAACCTTACTTTTTCTTATAGTGTTGTGAGTTTCTACACACTATTTTCAAAAACCAAATGTAGTTAAATCAAGTGTTATGAAAAATTCTGAATTTTGTAACTAATAAATCAAATTAAACTTATCTAATAATGAAAAATAACTTATTTAAACAGTGAAACAGTGTACAAGTGAAATTAAATGTTCATTAAATACGTAAAAAAATCAAACACAGAAAAGTTCTTTATTTTTAAAAATTGGAAATTGATACCGTGTTATGAAGATCTTGTATTCTCTTTGGACAGCTAAGGCTCAGGATCTCCTTTTCAATAAGAATCCACCATTTCCCAGGACAGCAATGATATACGGACACTTTGGAGATTTTGACTAATAAAATTTCTTCTAATCAGGAAACAATCCGCTCTTACATCAAATGGTAAGTAAACTAATAATCTTCTTTCTTGTTAGAAACTGGTTTTACTTTCTTTAAATTAATTCAGGAAGCATTTAGATCAATGAACTGCTCAGCATACAATTTCTAACATTTATTTCTTCATAAAAATAGACTTTACTTCTTACCAGATGCTACGTAAATAATAGAAATAATCTTATCAAATAAAGTACCTAGTGATTTAAAGTTAAGTGAAGCAGCGAGAAAGTATATTGAAAAGGAAGAAAGAAACGAGTTTCGTGGTTTAGTGAATGAAAATCATGTGGTTCCAGATAAGGTTATGTTGGACGATATAACAAATCAGCTTAGAATGGCAAATATAGAACTGGAATTTACAAAAAAACTTAATGTACAGTTGGATAGATCTCTTAAAAATCTAGAATTGGCACTACAATTATTAAATAATGAAATATCAAAAAATGAACATAACAATGTTGCCACACAGATCTCGAAATCAAATAATTCAGACAAAATTAATAAAAATAAGGAAAAAGAAATAACTGGTTCATCGAATCATCTATCAAATGTACAGAGAGAGAAAATGAAAGAGATCATAAATTTGGGCTCAACAAATGATACCGAGAAACCATCTAATAAACCAACTGACAATAAGAGAGTCATCGGATCCAATAACACTGAGCTTGATGTTGTTGCTGAAGAAAAGGCATGGTTATTTGTAACTAAGTATAAAACAACATACACAACAGAAAACCTAAACGACTACTTAGTTAAAAAGTTTCCTGGTCATACATTTGTTTGTGAGCAAATTGGGAAAAAAGATGGTACACACAATTCATTTAAAGTTGCAGTAGACGTAAATATAAAAGAGTCTGTGATGAACCATGCATCATGGCCAAAAGGAATCGAAGTGACCGAATACTTTTTTCGGAGATTTCAAAAACGGAAACAGTTCAACGGGAGGAATCATCAACCAAACCCTTCCCGTTTCCAAAATAGATACGGCGCCGGCGGTGGATTCAGGAAGAATTTCGGTGGATATTAGAACACTTACTTTTTTCTACAACAATTCTCAGTGCCTAAAAAACAAAGTCGGTGAATTTGAGGTGATTAACAATTTAAATGACAATTTCGATGTTTTGTGCTTTGTGGAAACATGGATGAACAGTGACGAAGTGAGTTGTTTTAAGGTGGACAACTATGATACTGGCAACGCCTACAGTAGATCGAATGCTGAGCATGGAGGTGTAATTATATTTGTGAAAAAGAATATCCAGTATGTATGTATTAACCATTTTTTTGACCTATGCATAGAAAAAACTTTTGAATGCACAGCTGTAAAGTTGTTAGAATCAAACATACTAGTTGTGGGAATCTACAGATCTTCCTGCGATAAAGACATCAGTACGTTTTTGAAACATCTCTCATTATTATTAAACAGAATAATTGACTTTAAATGCAGAAACATTTTAATTTTCGGTGATTTTAACATAGACTTTTTGAACACTAGAAATAAAGATTCGCAGAGTCTTACAGATATCATAGAAATGTTTCAGTTAAGAATTACCGTAATGGAGCCTACAAGAATTTCAAAAACATCAAAATCGTGCATAGATAATTTAATAACGGACGCAGCTGCAGATAAAATTAGGGTGAAAGTAGTGAATTTTGAACTTTCTGATCATTTAGGAATTAAAGCTGAAGTGGAGGTATTAGAACGTAAACAAACCAGTTTGTTGTCAAAAACTGTAAGACCTATAACTCAGAATAAATTACTTAACCTGAAAAAAGACATGTCTCAGACCGATTGGAGCTATTTATATGAAATTCATGATGCGGACAGATTATTTTCGGAATTTTTTAGCATCTTCTTAGAAAAATTTAACATGCATTTTCCCGTAAAATTGGTGAAAACAAAGAATGATTTTAAAATAAATTGGTTTAATGATGATTTGCGTAAATTGAGAAATCAAATCGAGGCTGTCTCCACTATGAAAAAATTCAATAATTCTGAAGACATCACTAGTCTTCTAAAAATTTTAAAATCTAATTACAGAATGCAAATTAATAAAGCGAAAAGGAGTTGTAATCAAAAATATATTGAAAATTCACAAAATAAAAGTGTGGCAACATGGCAGTTAATTAATAAACAAATAGGTTCAACTAGTAAAAGAGATACTTCGATATCAGCTAGGAATTTTAACAACTTTTTTGCGGACATACCTTTAAATGTTTTGTCTTCTCTTAAACCAGCTGAAACCGATTTCATGAGATATTTACAAACAAAGCATGTGTCACCTAAACAATCATTTTTTGTAGCTCCAACGGACGTCTTTGAAATAATGACCTCTATCAAAAGTTTAAAAAATTCTCACAGTAAAGACATTTATGGAATTAATGTGAAAGTAATAAAATTTTTGAACGAAGAGTTAGCACCTTTATTGGAGTATATTTTTAATAGATGTATAGAACAGGGAATATACCCAGATAGCTTAAAAGTTTCTAAAGTTGTGCCCCTTCACAAAAAAGGATCTTTGGAAGAAATAAATAATTTTCGCCCTATATCAATTGTTCCGATTTTCTCAAAAATTTTTGAGATGATTCTAAAAAATAGAGTAGTAGAATATTTTGAGAAAAATAAAATTTTTTCAGAAAATCAATTTGGTTATCGGAAAAATAAATCGACGGTAAAAGCCATTATTAAATTATTGGAGAAAATTATTAAAGCTATTGACAACAACCAGTATCCTTGTGTAAATATGCTTGATCTATCAAAGGCCTTCGATTGCGTAATCCATTCAAATTTAATAGAAAAATTGGATTTTTATGGAATTAGGGGTAAAGCATTACAGTTGTTTGCTTCGTACTTAAGAAACAGAAAACAAAAAGTTGTTCTTGACGCTAATAATGAATCGGACACCGTCGACGTAAAAGTAGGAGTACCACAGGGATCCATTTTAGGACCAATATTTTTTATCATATTCATCAATGATATGCCTAGTAATGTCCCAGCCGATGAGGTGATCATTTTTGCAGATGATAGTACCTACCTTAATATTTGTAAAAATATAGGAAATATTGGAGCAACAACTAGGGCGACTGTGGAACAAGCAGAAAAATGGTTTAACGATAACAGGTTAAAAGTCAATAGTGAAAAAACAGAAGAACTAACGTTTAATGGAAATTACGACAGTAAAAAGTTTTTAGGAATATATATTGACTCAAAATTAAATTGGCAAGACCAGGTTGCATATTTAGCAAAAAAACTAAATAAAGTAGTTTATCAAATACGTAGATTGATGGATTTAACCTCTTTGGACACAGCTTTGACTTTTTATTTTTCTAATTTTTATAGCCTTCTCAATTATGGAGTATTGCTTTGGGGTGAATCAGGAGAGTCCGAGAGAATATTTAAGATTCAGAAGAAGGTAGTTCGAATTCTGATGGCAGTCGACTTCAGGGAGCACTGCAAGCCACTATTTATTGCATTAAGACTACTTACCCTACCAAGTATTTTTATTTTGCATTGCGTTGTGTATGTGAAAGAAAATAATTTTATTACTAATTCACAAATACATAATTATGATACCAGGAACAGAAATTTATTATCAATTCCATATCACAGACTTTCAAGAACTCAGCAACCCATAACATATACAGCCATTAAACTATATAATCACCTGCCGCAAGAAATTAAGAGTTTGACTATCGCTACCTTTAGGAAAAAGATAAAGGACTACCTAGTGGAGAAAGCTTTCTATAGTGTCTCAGAATTTTTGGAGACTCCTGTGATTTAAGGGATAACCCCTTAATCTTCGTTTTATGTAATGTTTGTGACTATGTTTTTTTTTTTTTTTTTATATTGTGTATTTTTATATTTTATATTTTATGTTTCTATATACACATATTTTATATTTTGACTTCCAAAAAACTTCATGTTATCTTGGGCAAATAAATTATATCATTATATCATTATATCATTATATCAGGAACTTCCTTGTAGTTTTGTTAACACTTTTGACTACTTTTAAACTTTCTTTTATAAGTATTTTGAAAACAAAATCTTAATTTTAACGGAGCAAACTTTATTACATCTTTCTCTCCAAAAGGTCGAAAACAAACATTGTATATTTTGAAAGTAAGTAAAATTTTTTTATATTTCTTCTATGATTTCTAATATTTTATAATAAAATTTATGTAATGTTTTACATTTATGTTTTAACATTTAATTTTCTTATTTTATTTTATTTTAATTTATTTAAAATTGTTTTTAATTACCAATGTATCGTAAAATTTATAAACTTTTAAATATTTACTCTTATTATCTATTTAATACATGATCATTAAAATTTTATATATTATAGATTAAACTATATTGAATCTTTAAAATAAATATCTCTTAGATGTACTTGTATATTTTAATTTCTTATTTTGTTTTATTTTTCTTTTTTAGGAATTGTGAAGAAGATGATGATAAATTATACCAAATTTACTGCATTTGCACTCTGCCTTGGAATAAGAATATTTTCCTTTCTCTATTTTCATTAATTTTCTCTATATGTACTTATTTAATATAGCATAGTAACTCATATCATCTCAAATCCCCCAATTAAAATTTTTGAATCAATCATATGTTCATATTTGATTAAAAAATTATAATTTCTATTCCCAATTTAATAATTCTATAACTGTCAAGTAACTTTGCTTTATACTTTAAATCTTTATTATGTCCTATTTTATTTTAATAAATTTTATACAAATTTCTTTGTTCTATATTTCATGTTATAATCTGTTTATATATTATGTACTTGCTTGTAAATAATTATTCATGTCCAATGAACACAAAAAAAATTAATTTATCTCCTATCATCTCCTGGAAATATCTTTTATTAAAAACATTCAGACTGTTTATTTAAACCAATTTTAATTCTAATGATATAAAATTTAAATGAATTGCTTTAATGTTCATTCTATAAACTCCACCCTATCTTTTTAAAAAAAAATTATGTACACCTAAAACTACTATTTACAACATAATATTTATTTACAAAATTGTTTTAAATATCATCTACCCTTCTGCAGGTGTAAACTTATATACATCTTTAATATTGAAAATTCCTCTTAACCTACCCGTATTAGGACAAACCAACCTATAACTGTTTTGTGCATTCTCGTTATCAACCACATATGGTCCCTCAAATGGCATTAATAATTTAGCACATTGATTTTCCCTTTTGTTTGCCACTTGTAACGCTCTAATGATGACTAGTTCCCCCTTTTTAAATTTAGTTTTCTTTTTTAATTTCTGTTCCTGTCTTTTGATGTATCTGTCTGCATTTCTTTTCAAACCTCCCAGTTCCTTTCCGGTGCTCTTCCCTTAAATAGCAATTCAGGACATTCTTTCGTGATTCCATGAGGAGTTTCATTCACATATCTCTGAACTTCTTCCAAGTTATTTTCCCATAATTCGTGTTCTTGGCATCATAAAATTCTTAAATATTTAATAATTTCTTTAATATATCTTTCTGCTGAAGTTCTAATACTTATGAAATTTACTTGTATGTTAAATTGCTGACAAGCTGACAATAATTTATTATTCTCAAAATAGGTAGCATGATCTAAGATGATCCTTTCTGGTTTTCCATGTACTTGTATGAAATTTCTTATACATTTTATTACTTGTTTGGTATTTGTTCTTAAACATGGATACAGCTGTACATATTTGGAAAACACATCCACCATTACCAAAATATGTTTCTTACCTTGGATACTTGGCACTAGGTTGCTTATGAAATCCATAGCTACTATTTGTAAAGGTCTTTGAGTGATTATTGGTCTATTTGTATTAATGTTATGATAGTTCTTTTCTTTTGCTAATTGGCATATTGTACAAGCTTTGCAAACTTCTTTGGTTTTAGTTAAATCGTTCTTTGCATAGTAATTCTCTCTAAATAACATCCATAACTTCCTCACCCCAATATGTCCACATTCCTGATGTAAATTGAATAAAATGTCTTTAGCATAATTTGTTGTTATTACATAGGCATCCCAGTTTTCTAACTTCTTAAATATGATATTATCTACTACAAAAGTTCTTCTCTTTTCCACTTCAGTTAAATATCCCTGATCTCGAATAATCCTTTCTAAACTATACAACCCCTTTTTATCCAATAACTTATTAATCCCAATTTTAAATTTTGTATGATCCCCTTGCTCTTCTACTTCTCTACTTAATGCATCAGCTATGATGTTGTTCTTTCCAGGTATGTATTTAATTTCAAAATCATATTCTTGCAGTAATAATAACCATCTGTGCACCCTATTATTTGCATATCGACTTTTCAACATTGCAGTCAATGCATTGTGATCGCTTTCTACCACAAATCTAGCCCCTAGTAAGAAAAATCTTAATTTTGTTATACAAAACACAACACTCGCCATTTCCAATTCCGTTACTGTGTATTTCTTTTCACTATTTTTCGTAACTCTTGAAACAAAACCAATGGGCACTTCTCCTTCTTCCTGAATTTGTATCAGCACTCCTGCTAATCTATCTATGGATGCATCAGTTCTAAGAACGAAAGGTTTATCATACTGTGGATGATATACTTTTAAGTTATTGGTGAAAATTCGCTTCAGTTCTTTGAAAGCTTGTTCTCGTTCTGGTGTCCATTTCCATTTAACATCTTTTTTAAGCAGTTCTATCATTGGAACTTCTTTGCTCAATAAATCCGGAATCAATCTCTTATAGTAGTTTAAAATTCCAAGGAATCCTCTTAATGTTTTTAAATTTTTAGGTGTTTGATAATTCAAAATCGCTTGTACTCTTTCTGGATCCATACTTACCCCTGTAGTATTCAAAACATATCCTAAATATTTTATTTCTTGTTGGTAAAATTTACATTTTTCCACATGTAATTTCAAACCTGCTGTTTCCAGTTCCTTTAAAGTTATTTCCAAATGTTCTTTATGTATTTCTTCATTTTCTGAATACACCAAAATATCATCAATATAATGAAGTATAAACGATTCATGTTTATTCAATATTGTATGTAAAGTTTTAACTAATGCTGCACAAGAACTTTGTAATCCATAGGGTACAACACAAAATTGGTATACAATTCCATCCACCATAAAAGCTGTGTATGGTCTACTACTTTTTTCTAAAGGAATTAGCCAGAAACTGTGTTTAAGATCTAATTTTGAGTATATTTTAGCCTTTGTTATTCTTCCAAATATTCCCTCTACATTCATGGGACTTTCATATTGTTTTACTGTGTAAGTATTTATATTCCTAGCATCCAAACATAATCTTATTTCCCCTGACTTTTTTCTAACACACGTAATTGCATTTATATATGGCGAATCAGACCTCTCTATAATTCCATCTTTCATCATTTTGCTTAATTCCTGATATACTTCATCCTTCAACTTATAAGGAATTGGATAAGTCTTAATCTTAAAATTCTTAATATCCTTGTTCATCTTCAAATTGTGGGTATAATTTGATGCTATACACGTTTCTTCATTAAATAGTCTACAATATTTTTTACATAACATTTCCACTTCTTTTTGATATTGTCCACAGTTTCCTTCTAACTCATTATAATCTACCTTTGCAATATTATTATACTGTCTATTCGGATTAACCTCCCCGCTTGCATTATTTCCTAAGGTAAATGGTATTATCTGTTGTTCCCATTTTAAACATTCTTCTTCATAATCTATTACTACCTTGTGATTATTCAATTCATCTGAACCTAATATAATGTCATAATTTAAATTTTGAATAAGTAACATTTGGATTTTATATTTCTTAATACCTATTAGTATTTCTCCCATAATCATGTTGTTGGTATCGTATAATTTTTTATTATTCGCTCCCACTAATGATAATTTATTTGTTTTTATCATCATCTTGTTTAACTTGTGACACTACTTTTTGACTAATTAAAGTAACCTCTGAACCAGTATCTATCATAATTTTGCATTTAATATTTTGAAAAACCGCCTCTATAAAAATTAACCTCCTTAGTTCATTGATTTTAATTTCATCTTCATTAACAAGAAATTCTCTAGGATGTTCATACCTAGAAGAGTAGATGATATTACGCACGTGGAAGCGACTTAAGCAAAATCCACGTTCTGTTCCTGGCCTTGACCAGTCACATCACCCTGATTTGCATTCACAACATTCACCTGTCGACTATTCTCACCTCTATCTCGCCATTCATTATTCTGATTCCCTACATTACGATTATCCTCATTTCTGCCATTATTATCATTATTTCTGTTCCATCTATTTCCTGACCCCCTATTCCTATCATAATTATTGTTATTTGAAAAATCCCTATTTCTCCTATCAAAATTCCTATTTTCCCAATTTCTACCATTTCTATTATCATTCCTATATTCATTTCCTCTTGTCTCATTCCTATTAAAATCACCATATCCCCTATTAAATTCCCTATTCCTATTATTATTAAATCTGTCATTACCATTATTCCTATTCTCATCTCTATTCCTATCATTAAATCTATTACCACCAGAATTCCTGTTTTCATATCTATTCCTATCATTAAATCTATTACCACCAGAATTCCTGTTTTCATACCTATTCCTATCATTAAATCTTTCATTCCCATCATTTCTACTTTCACTCATTAAACTTCGTTCTAGTTTCTGTAAATAATTTGAGAGATGTTCCATGGTTTTAATGTTGTGTATAGCTATCGTCTCAGTCACTTCATGGTTGTATTGTCTCGCCACATATAATACTATTTCTTCTTCTCTCATTTCAGGTTCTAAATATTGCGCATTATTATAAAGTTGCATTGCATATGCATTATAATTTCTTCCTTTATTGTAATCATATTTTCCAAAATACAATTTTTCCCTAAATGTCGCTTGTTGAATCTCTCCCCAGAAATATTTACAAAATTGCTCTTCGAAATCTTTTATAGAAAAAATTTGGTTTTCTTTATTGCAAAACCAAAGTAGAGGATGTCCTGTGAGCATATTACGGATCAACAGTTTTTGTTCCGAGAAATCACTTGTATACTTTATTTTACTTTTTACAATATTTACAAATACTTTTGGATGTATGTGGTTTATGGTTCCATCAAATTTAATTCCAGCATTGTTGTAGTGTGACATCATATTAGGAAGAACTCCCAATGCATTTCCTCTGACATTATTCTCCATAACTTCTTGTAGCTTCTTTTGCATATCCTCCATTTCCTTACTTAATTAAAACCTAGTTAATTCCTGATTCTTACTGCAAACTCCTTTTTGTTTTTCTACTTCTCCCTCTAGTCTTTCAAATTCTTTTCCCAAATTAATTTTTAAATTGTCCACTACCTCTTCATTATTTTGCTCTTGTAACCGTATTTGTCCTATTTCCTTTTTCAAAACTTCAGTTTGTTTGTTGACTTCAAGCTCAATTTCTTCAGGTAAATTTTCTTCATTTGATTTTCTTACTTCTTTTATTTTAATTTCCATACCTTTTTCAATTTCCCCCCTAATTTTTACTCCAGTATCCTGTATTTCAGTCCTTATTTTCTTGTTTTGCTGTTCAATTTTCTTGTCAAATTCCTTTTTCATAGTTTTAACTTCTTCCCTTATCTTCAAATTATCCTCTCTAATACTGCTAATTTCTTTTTTAAATATATTATTATCTGCTTTAATTTCTTCCAAGCTTTTGTTCGTCTTATCCAATTTTTTATTTATTTCTTCTTTCATCTTCACATTATCTTTTTTAATATCTTCCCTCATACTCGTAATATTCATCAAAAGATTTTGTAGTATGCTGCTCATCTCAGGTTGACTCTCTTCTTTTGGTTGTGCTTGTAACACCTGTTCTTCTTGTTCATTTTCACCAGTAGTTACCTCTGTCTCTATTTCAACCATAGTTCTATCCTGCTCTTCCCCTATCTCCATTAAATTATCTCCTTCTACTGTCTCTGCTTCTTCCTGTGTCTGTCCTGTTTGAATCAGCTCTTCCACTCGATAATCTCCTGCTCCTAACACTCTCTCTTCATGTACTTGTACCGCTACACTCTCAACCTCAATCTCTCCTCCATCACTACTCTCACTATCCTCTCCTACTACCTTACCATCTCTCAATCTCATTTTTCTATCTACAATTTAAATTCCCAGATAAATACAAATAATGTGCAAATTTTTATATAAATACCTTTATACCAATAAATATTTTACAAGCAAATACCTGTTTATTATTATTAGTTATGAATAATCCAGAATCACACAAACAAATAAAAATAAGAAAATTACCAAACCAAATATTCTACAGTTTTGTTTTGATATGCGAAAATTTCTCAAATATTGATTGTTTAAAAAGACTCTAGTTTTGATTATTTAGAGCGAAATAATGAATTTTTTTTTTTTTTTAATAAAATTCTCAAGTTTTTATTATTTGAATAGGCTCTAGTTTTGATTATTTAGAGCCCCACGTTGGGCGCCAAAATTTATAACATATGATAACAGACTATAGTATTCTATAAGTTACCATGCTATAAAGTAATCCTTACCTTGAATTTTTTTTTTAAGACTCAAATTAATTTCTTTTATTTTAAATATTATTATTTTAAAATATGCTCCTGGCTATTCTCTTTCTTAGGGTCAGAGTTCAAAAATTTCAAATAATAAATAGATTCAAATTCAACTAATGGTAAGTAAACTAATAATCTTCTTTCTTGTTAGAAACTGGTTTTACTTTCTTTAAATTAATTCAGGAAGCATTTAGATCAATGAACTGCTCAGCATACAATTTCTAACATTTATTTCTTCATAAAAATAGACTTTACTTCTTACCAGATGCTATCAGAAACTTCCTTGTAGTTTTGTTAACACTTTTGACTACTTTTAAACTTTCTTTTATAAGTATTTTAAAAAAAAAATCTAAATTTTAACGGAGCAAACTTTATTACATATTTTTCTTCAAAAGGTCGAAAACAAACATTGTATATTTTGAAAGTAAGTAAAATTTTTTTATATTTCTTCTATGATTTCTAATATTTTATAATAAAATTTATGTAATGTTTTACATTTATGTTTTAACATTTAATTTTCTTATTTTATTTTATCCTAATTTATTTAAAATTGTTTTTAATTACCAATGTATCGTAAAATTTATAAACTTTTAAATATTTACTCTTATTATCTATTTAATACATGATCATTAAAATTTTATATATTATAGATTAAACTATATTGAATCTTTAAAATAAATATCTCTTAGATGTACTTGTATATTTTAATTTCTTATTTTGTTTTATTTTTCTTTTTTAGGAATTGTGAAGAAGATGATGATAAATTATACCAAATTTACTGCATTTGCACTCTGCCTTGGAATAAGAATATTTTCCTTTCTCTATTTCCATTAATTTTCTCTATATGTACTTATTTAATATAGCATAGTAACTCATATCATCTCAATATATATATCAATATATATATATATATATATATATATATATATATATAAGAACGAAAAACGAGTATGATCGGCTGATCAGTTGAAAACCAAAATATGCTTTAAGATATCGGGTAGCAGCCTTGTAAGGAAAAAAGTAAAACACGTTTTATTTTTCTTGAAAGCTTTCGAAATATGTTTATTTCTTCATCAGTCAATACTGCAATTATTACATATTAGTGGAATTTGGCTAAATTATGATTTAACTACTTACAATAAGTGAGATTATTCCTTATAAAACTTTACACAAGAAAACATGACTAAGAAACACCAATTTTTCTTTAAAAGTTAAAAATTATTTCGTTATTACCACGCCATTACTACTTCAACTGATTGTTTTAACAACTTTTTTTAAATATTTTATACAACGCCTGCTCTGAAAGTTGACTTTTCGAGCGCAGTATGTCATCTCCGAAGTACACAATAGTCGCATACTTGACTATATGTATTTCATAAACGCACATGTTTGGTTATGACCACATAACTACACGGATTCCGCCTAAACTATCTGTCGTTTTTATTTGACTAGAGAGACTACTCGATCAGTCCTAACCCTTTTTAATTTATGTCACAACTGTCACAACGCAACTGTATTAAACGCAAAAAGGTAGGTAATTAAAAAAAGTGTACTATTTAAAATAATGGTCGATTTAACAAGATGTTTAACTCCACCTGAACTAGTTGAATCAGCTAAAAATGCAACAACAAATTTATTGCCAGATGTGTCAAAAGAAAAAATTATTTGTTATATTCCTCTTAAATTCTACTTCCAGAGCAGTAGTTGTATGAAGTATTGATCCTAACACTTGCGGAAATTAACTTTCCCGCACTTAAACTGCTTGTTTTAACAATTTTTCCTCATTACCAGTACTAAGGATACGTCGTTGAAGATCCAAATGAAAACCACAGTGGAGCATAACGTCCATACCCAGTACAACATCTTCGTCAACTTCAGCCACCAGCACCGAGTGAACAAGAGAGGTTGAACCGAACTGTAATGTCACCTACATCTCACCGTAGACTCTAGCAGATTCTTCGGTAGCGGTACGCAGTCTCCAACTGGTAGGCAACATCTTTTTCCGCATAATGATGGTTGGTCGGATGATAGTTTTCGTAGCTAAAGTATCTACCAGCATGCTGAAGTTCTTTCCGTCGATGAGGCCATTTACATATAAACTGCCCACGTGGTGTCGCAGTGTTGCCAATTTGATGGTGTGAGGGCTTCGGAAATGTTTGGGGTCGATGTCGCCCTCCAGGAGTCGACCCGTTCTAGTTTTCCTGCTGCTGAGATACTTCAGCAGCAGATTTTTCTTTTTGGGGCAAGTATTTCTTATATGACCTAATTCTCCGCAGTTCCAGCATCTCACTGGGCGCCTTCTTTTTAAAGATAACTTCATTAACCTCTTCACTACCGCCTCTACGTCGCTAACGGAATGAACGACATGGTCGCAGTTACCGGTGACTTTCCTAAGTCTAGCAACTCCACGTGAGGCTTCCGTCGCTGCATCAAACTTTAGGGCAATGGTCAAGGCGTCGACGAGAGACTTCGGCCGTGCCAATCGTACAGCCCGCTGCAACTCGACCTCTCGTAGACCATCGGTGAAGGTTTGGACCGCCAGGCACTCCAGGAAATCCTCTGCTGCATTTGAATACGCAAGCCACTTCCGCCTCAAACTCCTGGATAGTCTCTTCATTTTTCTGCTTCCGGCTCTTCAACTGCATGCCAAACTCATCTACAACCGGTATGGTTGTAGATGAGTTTGGCCATAACGCATCTCCAGACGATTCACCAATACCTCAAAATTGTCAGCCTCATCCGGTGTTAATGATTTCAGGACGTCTAAAGCCTCGCCTCGCAAAGAAATGGTTAGAGACAATGCCTTCTCCTGGAATTACCATCCATTCGCTCTGGCCGCTGCTTCGAATTGTTTTATGTAATTTGGCCAGGAAGTGTTCCCGTCGAAGGTCGGGGGTTTCATCGTTGTTCGTACCTGGGTCGCCTCCCCGTTTACTCGTCGTTCGACGTCTACGTGGCAGGTTTCCGTCCTCTCTGCAACTCCATCGCCGTAGTGGATGGTTTGATTTCGACGACAAGCTTTCTGTTCTTGTTAAAGCTTCCTTATTTCGGACTGCATTTGCTGGTTGATCTACTCTCGCAAGTTGGCAACTTGCTAATTTTGCTCGTCTCGCATGTTGGCCATTTGCTGATTTATGTTTTCCACTTGCTTATTCAGGTTGTCTACTTGCTGATTTAAGTTGGCCACTTGTTGATTTTGCTCGTTCCGAAATTGTAATATTTGCTGGGAGAACGAACTGGATAACTCATCTGATAGTGTAGACATCCGTTGTGATAGCTCCTCTTGTTGACTCGTCATTCGTTGCGACAGCTCCTCTTGCAGCCGGGAAAGTTGTTGAGTTTGTTCTTTTTGTTGGCTCGTCATTCGTTGCGATAGCTCCTCCTGTGGCCGGCAAAGTTGTTGCGATTGCTGAGAAAGTCGTTGGGCTAGCTCAGAATTCGCTTTTTGATTTGAGTCCAAATTATTACTTCGGTAGTATTCACGGAGCCTCCTCAACAATACGGATTTGGTCCCAGTAGTTTCCAACTCTACTTCTTCAAGCTCTTTTCTGAGCTTAACCACCAATAGTTCAGTTATTTTCTTTCCAGGCGTTCTTGTATCCTTACCCCACACCTAACACCAATTTGAAACACTAATGGGGACTTAAACACAATTTATTTACAAAATTGTAAAGATACACAGAACTCTGCTGGTTAACGTCTAAACTTATTGACAATACAATTGTCACGTGCCAAATTTGATTATTTACCAAAAGGAAAACTTAAATTTGTATTAAAAATCGAAACACATTTATTTACTATAGATCCAGCGAGCGACCTCTAGTTGACGTCTGAAGAAATTTCCGTGACCTTAGTTTATGTGTTAATCAGCTAATATAATAACTAATTTAGCAAATATTGATTCTTCGTGACTTATCTAATAATTAGTATATATAATTTATTAAGTTTAAATTAATTTTGGCATGTTTATGTTTAAAAATTTAATATTCAATTAGTTACTATAATAATAAATCGAGTTGGCAACAAAACGCACTTCTCCCCCCGGAAGTTTCGGTAGAGTGAATTTTTCGGTTTTAATACGCGTTCTTCCTTTTACAATTTGTCCGTCTACGAATCAACAGCTGATAATCGTAAGGGAATTTATTTAGTGAAACGCCATACAGTGTGTGCATTTTATTCTGATTCCATCGTGGTTGCCTTAATAGGATTTTGAATGCTAACACTATCAATAATCTAAGCCTCATTTGGTGAATATTTTAATAGTATTATATAAATATAAAGTATAAATAAGTAGATAAATAATAATAATAAGTTTCTTGACAATATTTCAGTCAACCTACGGGTGACATAATTTTTTCAAGATTGTTTTTTTTATCGATTTTTTTTTAAACCTAATTTAATGGAAGCGAGATCTGATGGCGCAGGCCACGGTCAAAGGCCAGTAAGGCCATCAAGGGATGACTGAAAGCTAGCTACTGAAATAACCAGACCTGCATAAATCAGATGGGCTATCAGCACATTCCGTCCATTCAAAACACCGGGAACGGGTGGAATATACCCACCCCTACTCCAGAAAGGGCTGGATGTAATTATAACACATTTGTGTAAAATTTTTAAGGCTTGTTTGGCCTATAGATTTATACCATCTGTGTGGCAAAAGGTGAAAGTCTTATATCTCCCTAAAGTCGGGAGGATGACGGACTAAACAACCAAGTCATACAGACAAATAAGTCTATCGTCATTCGTAGCAAAAACGCTGAAGAAACTGATCGATAGATATATAAGGGACGAAATCTTAACGGAGAACCCATTAAGTGATCGTCAATATGCAAATCAGCAAGGAAAATCCACACACCTAGCGCTGGATGACTTAAACAGGCTATTATCAAATTGAAGACAAAGAAGAAGCTCTAGTGGCGTTTATTGACATTAAAGGGGGAGTAATGTGGGACCCGAGTCAGTGACCGACGCACTTTCAAGGAGGGGAGTCCCCCCACTAATATGCCAATGGGTGTATGCCAACCTTATGCATAGGATCGTAGTGTCCAAGTTAGGCATTCATTGAGGCAACAGTGGGAAGGGGCTGTCCGCAGGGAGGGGTACTGTCGCCTCTGCTGTGGTCAGTACTTGTGGATGACCTCCTTAAAAAACTCCTCAATGAAGGCCTTCACTGCCTAGGTTTCGCAGATGATATGGCCATATTCATTCAGGGGAAGTTTCTGGGCACTGATTTCAACATATGAATTAAATTTTTCTAAAATATTTTATCTACTCTACCTCATATTATGTATCAATTTTTAGTTCGTGAAAACTGTCATTATAGACAGCAGTGCGTGAAGGATTGAAAGTGTGCGTGAAGTAACAATGTATTTTAAATGGGATTTACTTTTTCGCACTGTTTTTGACACACCTTCATATAATCAAATATCCTTAGCATTCGCGTTGTCATGGTGTTGCTATGAGAGCATTATATTTCAATCAAAGTTATTCTGACAGTTTTGTAGTTTAAATTTTCAAATTTGAATTTGTAATTATTTTTTATTTGTTTATCGTAGATAAAATATTGTATGAAACTGTGCGTGAAGTGCTTTTTGCGCACTTACGCGATATATAGCACTCGCTTCGCTCGTGCTCTAAACATCGCGTGCGTGCGCAAAAAACATACTTCACGAACTGTTTCATAAATAACTATTTTATACAAAGTATGCGGAATTGTGTTGCGAAGTTACGATACAAATCTGCCAAATTTGACAATTAAGATATAATAATATATGAAGACGTCTATCGCTACAAAATTTGGAATTAAATTGAATATAATTCAAGCAATCGCTTTAGTTAATCAACTATAAATTGAAGATATACATTTGTAATTCAACTATTCTTGGTGATTTTTGATCAGTAATTTGGTGGAGGTTCAGTCCCGGACTTGGTAAGAACAGGATTTTGATTTATTTAACTCCGGACAACTACACACCAGGTTGCATGATTCATTTGTGTTATTTATATAATTTTAAGACATTCTTTAATTATTTGTGTTATTGTCCAGCTTTGCTGGTGGTCCTTCACAATCAGTGTGGGATGAAAATATGGTGTTCAAGTGGTGCAAGGATGAAGGCCTAACAGTCAATCCACAAAAAGCATCAGTTGTCCCTTTCACTAATAAAAGAGCGTTGCAATAACGCTGAATATTTCGAGGAAAGACTTTGGTGGCGGAAAACAATCTGTCTATGGTGGCAAGATGAAAAATTCGGCTAGAAAAAGCCTCACTCAGGATAAATCTTCTATTTAATAACAGCCCTCACTGTGGACCCTTCACAAATTGGCAATGGCCCTATGAACTAAAATAATAACAGTCAAAATTCAGTCCCACTAGACCTTAATTTCGATTCCAATCATCCAAGGTTTCTCCAAAGTTCGAGAGAGAAAAAAGTTAATCACTTGATATGTTTATATATTTTTAACTCAATAAAAAACTGATTCTTAACAAATGATTGTAATCGAAAGATTTAAATGTTAGTAAAAATATCCAATAAAACTACTAAAAATAAATTCACCAAATTTTTGATTAATACTTAAAATTATAACAAATTAAAATTACTCACCGAAGGGAGAAGGTAGTGAGAAGAAACTGATTGCTTTAAAAGCACAAAATGAAAAGAATTACAATAGCAACACTTCTCATGTTCGAACTAAATATTCCCCTTCTCAAAACAGATAAAGTCTACGCGTCGACTCCAATAACCCGAAAATTATAAAAATTAATAGTCCATAGGCCAGGCCACAAATAACGTTGTAAACGTTACAACGTGAGAATTTAAAAAGAAATCTGGCAACCATGAAGAGTGCTTCTGTTAGGAAATCGTCTCTATATCGAACTTACAATTCAAGTGTTTTTTTTTTAATTTAATTTGTGCAAACGCTTAGAAATTATTGCTTTTAAATTATAAAGGCATTAACTGTTAACTGTTGTAATAATATTAGTTTAGTCGAATTCCATTTCTGTATATCTGATTATTTACACTTTTACAATGACTACTGAATTAGTAACTTTAAAAAGTAAACGAGGTCGTTATAAATCACAATTAACTCGAATTGAAAATGTTTTGAAAGATTTAAAAGGTGATGAAGATAAGCATTTATTTCAAGTTAAACTAAATTTAATTAACGAACAGTATGTAAGCTATAAAGATACTCAATCGGAGATTTTTACTTTGCTGGGTGAAAATGCTTCTGAAGATGAAATGCTAGAAGACATAGTTGCGGATAGATTTGAGTTTTGTATTGCAAAATTAAATTCTTTAATACAAATGAGTATTGTAAATGAACAGAATATGGATACTTCTGCTTTAATTAATTCAAATATTGTTTTGCCCAAAATTAACATAAAACCTTTTACAGGTTTGACTTCGGAATGGACCTCTTTTTTTGATTTATTTTCCGCTTTGGTTCTCAATAATGGTAAATTAAATTCTAATTCAGAAAAGATGTATTATCTTAAAAATTTATTACGTGGACAGCCGTTAGAGTTAGTTGATTCTTTAAGTGTAACTAATCAGAATTTAGATGTCGCTCTTAATATTGTAACACTTATGGGGGCTTTTTACACAATTTATTTACAAAATTGTTAAGATACACTGAACTCTGCTGGATAACGTCTAACTACTTGACGATACAATGAACTCTTGTGAATACTTGAACTTGAACTGACGTTAACTGCCCATGCATCCCCTTATATACAACATTATTTAATCTAGTCAGTGTGTTTAGAAATTTCTAGAATTTTCTAGAAACATTATTTAAAATGGTCAGTTGATTTTTTTACAAACTTCTAAAAATCAACTGTCAACAACAATCTTTCAAATTAAGGTCCCTTCCTTTACGGTTATCCCGTTACACTGCCCCCTCCTTAGATTCATTCCTCCTGGAATGTTATTTCCTACATCGGAATCCCGCACACTCCTTGAGCCAGCCAAACCATCTTCTTGGAGTTGCTGCGCATCTCCAATGTGGTTTCCCTGGTAAGGCGCCAAACGATCATGATGGACCACGACGGGTTTTCCTCTGGGAATTTTCACGATCCGATAAATGACATCGTTAATCTTCTTCTTGATGGTGTAAGGACCTTCCCAGTTCTTTTGTAATTTGGGACAAATACCTCGACGCCGTCGGGGGTTATAGAGCCAGACTAAATCTCCAACTTGGTAACTCTTTTCCATTGTCCGTGTGTCATAGTACCTCTTCATCCGATCACTAGATAATTGTAGTTTTCCACGCACCAGGTTGTGTATACTTTCCATTCGATTCTGAAGGTCGGCGACATATTGTTCACGGGGCATTTCTTCGCCAGGTTTACAACCAAACACCAAGTCACATGGTAGCCTCATTTCTCTACCGAACAGGACCTTCGCAGGCGTTTGGCCAGTTGATTCGTTGATGGCCGATCGAATTGCCATTAGAAATAGTGGAATATGTCGATCCCAATCCCTCTGACAATCTGACACCACTTTTGACAGATAGTTGGTTATAGTCCGGTTCATTCGTTCCACCATTCCATCAGACTGAGGATGCATCGCTGTGGTTCTCGTTTTGCGGATGCCTAATCTTTGGCAAACTTCTTGAAACAGCTTGCTATCAAAATTTCTCCCTTGGTCTGAGTGTAATTCTAGTGGTACCCCAAATTGGCTTACGAATTCTTCAACCAATATATCTGCTAAAGTGGTGGCTTCCTGATTGGGAACTGCATAGGCTTCAACCCATTTAGTGAAGTAGTCCATTACAACAAAGATGTACTTGTTTCCTACATCGCTCTCCGGAAGTGGACCCAATATGTCTATTTCGTTGTTTTCATCTGTTTCCGTAACATTTATCTTGTGAATTATGGCCATTACTGGTTCTAAACTTCCCATTTCCGTGTCCTTTCGGAGAAGAACTGGATGATCGTTCAAGTTGATAACTCGAAAGGGTACCTCTTTGGCGGATCTAACAAGAGTCTTACCCACAAGGAGTCCTTTTCCCAATTCATGCTCATGGTTCTTCGGCTCTATCATGGCTGGGGCACCATCTGGCTCCAGTCCATCCAACTGCGCTGTGACGACACATTCGCAGCTTGCCGGAAGTTCGATATCATCGATTAGCTAAATCGAGGCATTGTTAACTTGTTTTCGGTGCAGGAATAGTTCTTCATTACCAGTACGAAGTATACGTTGGCGAAGATCCAAATGAAAACCACAGTGGAGCATAACATCCATGCCCAGAACAACATCTTCATCAACGTCAGCCACCAGCACTGAGTGAACAAGAGAGGTTGAACCAAACTGTAGCGTCACCTGTATCTCACCGTAGACTCTAGCAGAATCTTCGGTAGCGGTACGCAGTCTCCAACTGGTAGGCAACATCTTATTTCGCATAATGATAGTTGGTCGGACGATAGTTTTTGTAGCTCCAGTGTCTACCAGCATGCTAATATTCTTCCCATCAAGGAGGCCATCTACATATAAGCTGTCCACGTGATGTCGCAGAGTTGCCAATTTAATGGTGTGAGGGTCTTCGGGAATGTTTGGGGTCGAAGTCGCCCTCCAGGAGTCGACCCGTTTAAAGTTTTCCTGCTGCAGGGGTACTTCAGTAGGAGATTTTTTTTTATAGGGGCAAGTATTTCTTATATGGCCTAGTTCTCCGCAGTTCCAGCATCTCACTGGGCGCCTTCTTTTAGGAGATAACTTCATAAACCTTTCTACTACCGCTTTAACGTCGCTAACGGAATGAACGGCATGGTCGTAGTTACCGGTGATTTCCCTTAGTCGAGCAACTCCACGTGAGGCCTCTGTCGCCGCCTCAAACTCCAGGGCAATGGTCAAGGCGTCTACAAGAGTCTTCGGCCGCGCCAACCGTACAGCGCGCTGCAACTCGACGTCTCGAAGACCATCGGTGAAGGTTTGGACTGCTAGGCACTCCACGAAATCCTCCGCTGCATTTGAATACGCAAGTCGTACCATTCTTGCTGGAATCCGCCTCAAAATCCTGGATAGTTTCTCCATTTTTCTGTTTTCGACTCTTTAACTGCATTCGGTACACCGGTTGTAGATGAGTTTGACCATAACGCATCTCTAGACGATTCACCAATAACTCGAAGTTGTCAGCTTTATCCAGTGTCAATGATTGCAAGACGTCCAAAGCCTCGCCTCGCAGAGCTACGGTTAGGGATAATGCCTTCTCCTGGGATGACCATCCATTAGCTCTGGCCGCTGCGTCGAATTGTTTCAGGTAATTTGGCCAGGAAGTCTTCCCGTCGAAGGTCGGGGGTTTCATCGTCGTTCGTACCTGGGTAGTCTCCCCATTTCCTCGTCGGTCGACGTCTATGTGGCAGGTCTCCATCCTTTCTGCATCTCCGTCGCCGTGGTGGATGGGCTGGTTTCGACGACAAGCTTCCTGTTCTTGTTGAAGCTTCCTTATTTCGGACTGAATTTGCTGGTTGATCTCGGCTCGCAAGTTGGCAACTTGCTGATTTTGCTGGTCTTGTATGTTGGTCACTTGCTGATTCATGTTGTCCACTTGCTGATTCAAGTTGTCTACTTGCTGATTCAAGTTGGCTACTTGCTGATTTTGCTCGTCACGAAGATGTGATATTTGCTGGGAGAACGAACTGGATAACTCATCTGATAGGGTAGACATCCGTTTTGATAGCTCCTCTTGTTGGCTCTTCATCTGACTGGATAGCACCTCTTGTTGGTTCGTCATTCGTTGTGACAGCTGGGACATATCTTCACGCTGGCTCTTCATCTGACTGGATAGCTCCTCATGTTGGCTCGTCATTCGTCCTGATAGCTCCTCTTTCAGCTGGGACATATCTTCGCGCTGGCTCTTCTTGCAGCCGGGAAATTTGTTGAGTTAGTTCAGAATTTGCTTTTTAAACTGGGTCTTCGAACTCCACAGCGTCAGGGTCCAAATTATTATTTACGTAGTATTCACGGAGCCTTCTCAACAATACGGGTTTGGTCCCAGTAGTTTCCAACTCCAATTCTTCGAGCTCTTTTCTGAGCTCAGCCACCAATAGTTCATTTATCTTTTTTCCAGGCATTCTTGTATCTTCACCCCACACCTGACACCAATTTGTAACACTTATGGGGGCTTTTTACACAATTTATTTACAAAATTGTTAAGATACACTGAACTCTGCTGGATAACGTCTAACTACTTGACGATACAATGAACTCTTGTGAATACTTGAACTTGAACTGACGTTAACTGCCCATGCATCCCCTTATATACAACATTATTTAATCTAGTCAGTGTGTTTAGAAATTTCTAGAATTTTCTAGAAACATTATTTAAAATGGTCAGTTGATTTTTTTACAAACTTCTAAAAATCAACTGTCAACAACAATCTTTCAAATTAAGGTCCCTTCCTTTACGGTTATCCCGTTACAATATTTTAAAAAATGCTTATGATGATAAATCAAAATTATTATATACATTGTATCAATCTATAGTTGATCAAAAACCTATAGCGAGAAGTAGTGCAGATAATTTAAGAGAATTTCACATCTCAATAAAAAAGACTTTAGATCTTAATAAAAATCAAAATTTTTAACCCAAAATTCACTTTGATTTCTTTTGGAACAAAAATTAGATTTTCAAAATAAACGTGCGTTTGAAAATGAAAGAAAGCTTAATGTGCTACCTACCACAGACGAGTTTTTTAATTAAAAAAAAAAACGATATTCTGTATTAGATAATGTAAATTTATTAGAATCTGGTATTAAAAAGGATCCCAAATCCTTTGAGTCTAAGTCTAAAGTTAGTTTTTATAATGAGAAATTGGCTTAGCTCGCAACATAATTTTGCTTCTTGCAAGAGTCTTCATCGCTGTTTGAGTTGTGGAAAACCACATCATTCTTTATTACATTTTGAGATCAATCCCAGAGTTGGTCATAGTAGTGTAGTAAAGACAGCACGAGCTATTTTTTTGAACATAACCTCACTTTTTTTTGAGCTGGCTGTTTGCCCTAAATGTCAAAGGCCATTCTTCTTTTTCGAGTGGCCTCTGACAGTTGGCACAAACAGCCAATTCTTCTTTTTCGAGTGGCCTCTGACAGTTGGCACAAACAGCCAATTCTTTTTTTTCGAGTGGCCTCTGACAGTTGACACAAACAGCCAACTCTTCTTTTTGTTATATTTTTGAATTTTTTCGCGCTTCGCTGTCATCATACCAACTTTTCATGCAACCAACATTACATAGTGCTACCAACTTTTGCGTTATAACAATTTAATTAAAAAAATTCCAACCAAGCAGAATTGAACCCGGGTCCCCCCGTATGATAAACAAATACGTTAGCCACTACACCATCGCAGAATTTAATAAAATGTGACAAACAATAGTAGAAAAAAATAATAATAAACAAGTCTTGTCGCAAAAGAATTGAATGTGTGACGTATCATTGTAAAGGGGTTAATGTATAGGGTAAGATGAAGCGTCAAAAAGACCGTATTTATGAGGCCAAAAGGGCATTATAGCTATATCTCGTAAACGGCCGAACGGATTTCGGCGTATGACATATCATTGTAAAGGGGTTGATGTATAGGGTAAGATGAAGCGTCAAAAAGACCGTATTTATGAGGCCAAAAGGCATTATAGCTAACAAAAAATATATTAAACTTTAATAAAACTTAAATAATATACATTCTTAGAAGCCAAACTATCATAAAACTAAAAAATGTTGAAGGCAACGATGAAATGTATATTTTTTACATCAATATAATGTTTTCAATTAAAATTTTTTAAATAAAAAATACTTATTTTATTAATAAAAAGGAATAACATACAGTCATCAAAAACAAAAAATTCGGTTTTTATCAGGAAGCTGTGGTTTGTGTCGATGAAAATAGGATACCGCAAAAACAAAAGCTATGACGTTTATTTGGTTGAGTTATGGTATACATAGACATTAGCGTCACATGTGATTGGTAAATATAATATTTAATAAACAACATATAGAATATATTGTAAAAGCAACAATTAGGTTTTAATTTTAATCGACGCCTATGTGTTTCGGCTAAGTCATGCATATTTAAAGAGGGTCCTAGATTTAACTTGCTCATTATTGGTTTGAATCTCTATACATTCAGTTCAGTTTCAAGTGCAAAAGTTTTTGTTTTTTTTGTTACATATTCATAAAGGTAAGAATTTTTATTTTATTTCAAAATTTCATTTTAATTTAATTTTTGAGTTGATTTAATTTTATTTTTCTTGAGTTAAGTTTATTTGTCATAATTTAATTTTTGTAATGATTTAATTTTATTTGTAGTTGAATTTAACTGGAATAAATTTAAAAGAGAACTATTTCAACACTGAAGTCCACTTGTCAGAAGAATTGTCTGCCGGAACTTATTAAAATCAAGATATAAAAGGAAAAAGCAAAATTGGGGAAAGCTAATCACTCCGATACATTTAAAATAGTTTAGGAATATAACTTCTTCTTCTTCTTCGATATCGTTTTTCCTCAGCACTTTTTCAACAAGGTAAGAATTATTATTTTATTTTTAAGTTGATTTAATTTTTTATTTTTTCTTTAGTTATGTTTATTTTGAGTTGATTTAATTTTTTTTGTAATGATTTAATTTTATTTTTTGTAATGATTTAATTTTATTGTTAAGTTTATTTAATTATTTGTTTAGGTAATTTTATTTTTAGTTGATTTAATTTAATTTTTCTTTAGTTATGTTTATTTAATTATTTGTTTGAGTAATTTTATTTTTAAGTTGATTTAATTTTTTATTTTTAGATGGATTTAACTAAAATTAATTCGTTATGTCTTGCAGAAAAAAATAACCAGAAGACTATTATTAAATTAGGAGAACTTCCAGTGGATGTTCCGCAAAAATTATTGAACGCTAAACTGGTCCAGAGCAAATTTGGAGAAACAATTTTGGTTGAGCTAGAAAACGGGCTCTGCTTTTTACCTAAGAGAACCATTGGAACACTGAAGCCTCACTTGGCAGAATTGTCTGGCGGGCATTATTTTATCAAATATAAAGGAAAAAAACAAATTGGTCAAGCTAATCCTACCGATACATTCGAAATAGTTAAGGAATAATTTTTTGTAAGTTTTTTTATTTTATTTCGTAATTATGAATAACATTGTTGAAGATATTTATAAAGCATACAAAGCGTTAATCTCCAGTTTTTCGCATAGGGAAGCAAATAAATTAATCAAACAAATTAAACGGCATGTTATCAGTTTTCATAAAGATATTCGTAGGGGAAATTTAGATATTGGAACACTTAGAAATTTACAAACAAATTTGGGACATTTAAAATCGATAAAAGAAAAAATTTTTAATTTGTCTAAGCAGGGATCGGGGTTAACTGAAAAATCAGGGGTAAAATGGGTCGATCTAGAATCTATTTTTCATTCAAGAATTAGGACTGCTGTTATTGTTAATTTAAAACATAAAGGTCTAAATAGTTTTTTTGGTGATGCGTTCAAGTTGATTAAGGGTAGAATAGCTAACAGTTAAAAAAAATTTAACATGATCAAAGTAAATACAACATTTTGCGGGGAATTTATTAAGAAATCTAGGGAAATCGAAGACATTTTAGAGTTTAAATATTTCAACACTAAAAACGCGGTAATAGATGCAGGTACGGATCTTGCATTGTGGTTCAACGAAAATATTGTTGATAAAGTAATGAGTAAATTATCGGAATTTCAACTTAAAGATTCTGGATGGGCTTTAGACAAAATTATTTCATTGGAAATAAACATTAATAAATATGAGATAGGTAACGGTGCTACATCATACATTAAGTTACCTGATCCTATACTAAAAAAGCAAGCATGTATTAATATTAAAAATTTAGATAAAGCATGTTTTTACTGGTCGGTAACAGCATCATTGTATCCAGTTAATAAAAATGTAGATTTAGTAAAATCGTATCCTCACTATGCAGCAGTTTTAAAAACACAAGGTTTGGACATGCCAATGCCTCTAAATACTATTTCAAAATTTGAAAAATTAAATAATATTTCAATTAATGTGTATGCTTTAGAATTAAATGTCTCAAAAGATAAATCATTTTACACAATTTATCCTGCACGCTTAACAAAAGAAAAATTAAATAAACATGTAAATTTATTGCTTATTCAAGATAAATACTTTCCAAAATTAAACGATTATGAAGCTCCATCAATGGATATGGAAAATGAAGATATCAAATATCACTATTGTTTAATCAAAGATTTATCTCGCTTAATATCAAGTCAAGTTAGTAAACATGATGGGAAAAAATATATTTGCGATCGATGTTTAAATTACTTTAGTAGTCAGGAAAAATTAAGTAAACATGAAGATTACTGCAAAGATATGAACAATTGCAAAATATCGTACCCACCATTTGATCATGTAGAGTTTAAAAACCACGTATACAAGCAAACGACACCTTGTGTCATTTATGCAGACTTTGAGTCAGTGCTACGTCCTTATAATAAGAACTTGGGGAAACATACACGAAAGTTTCAGAAACACGAGGCGTATAGTGCAGGATATTATCTAAATTGCTCCTATGATAGTTCGCTATCATTTTACAATGAATATTGTGGAGAAGACTCCATGGATTGGTTCGCTGCTGAAATGACAAGGATGGCTAAATTAATTGAAGAGAAAATTAAACATATCGAACCAATGATTGTCAAACCTAGTTTACTTAATGCAACAACATGTCATATATGCGAACACCCCTTCAAAGAGAAGGACACCATCGTTTTAGACCACGATCACTTTACGGGGAATTTTCGAGGGTTTTCACACCAAAGCTGCAATTTAAACTATAAAAAAAAGTTTGTTGTACCCGTAGTCTTTCATAACCTTTCGGGATATGACTTACATTTTTTAATTAGAGATTTATCCAAAAAAGGTAATATAAGCTTGCTTCCTATAAACAAAGAAAAATACATTTCGTGTACATTAAGTAATGACGAGAGCAAAGTAAAGTTTAGATTTATAGATTCGCTACGATTTTTAGATTCCTCCTTAGATAAACTGTCTGCTTTACTAGAACCATCAGATCTACATTATCTACGTTCACAGTTTCCCAATTTAACATCTGAACAATTTGAACTATTAAGTAGAAAAGGGGTGTTTCCTTATGAATACATTGATTCAATTGAAAAATTAGACGATACGGAACTGCCATCCAAAGATAAATTTTATAGCACACTGACAGATGAAAATATTACTGACGATTTATACATGCATGCAAAAAAGGTTTGGCAATCATTTAAAATTAAAAACTTAAAGGAATATAGCATGCTATATATGAAAACTGATATCTTGCTTTTAGCATCTGTGTTTGAATGTTTTCGTGAAAAATGCCGAAAAACGTATGGTCTCGATCCTGCTTGGTATTATACGCTCCCTGGTTATACGTGGGATGCTATGTTAAAATATACCAAATATAAATTGGAAATACTCAAAGATATAGACCAAATCATGTTTATAGAGAAAGGTATAAGAGGAGGAGTCAGTCAATGCAGCAATAGATATGCTAAAGCAAACAACAGATACATGAAAAATTTTAATCGAACAGAATCTGAAAAATATTTAATGTACTTGGATGTCAACAATTTATATGGTTGGGCTATGAGTCAGCCTCTACCATATGGGGATTTTAAGTGGGTTGACACAAACATCGATGTGACCCAAATCACAGACGATGCTGATGAGGGATATATCCTCGAAGTGGATATAGAATATCCTCAGCATTTACATGATCTACACAACGATTTACCGTTTTGCCCAGAACATCGAAAACCCCAAGGATCAAAAATACAAAAACTAATGACCATTTTACATGACAAAGAAAAATACGTAATACATTATCGAAATTTAAAGCAGGCTATAAAACATGGATTGAACGTGAAAAAGATTCACAGAGTGTTGAAATTTAAGCAAAGCCCATGGTTAAAGTCTTACATCGATCTAAACACAACTCTTCGAACAGCTGCCAAAAATGATTTTGAAAAGAATTTATATAAACTAATGAATAACGCTGTATTTGGCAAGACGATGGAGAATATAAGGAAACACCGCATTGTTAAACTCGTTAGATCTTGGGAGGGTCGATATGGAGCAAAGAACTTGATAAGCAGTCCTAGGTTTAGTTCGAGCAAAATCTTTGATGAAAACCTTGTAGCGATAGAGCTTCATAAAACCGAACTTGTATTCAATAAACCATTGTACATTGGCATGTCGATTCTCGATATTTCAAAGACGTGTATGTATGACTTTTATTACAGTTTTCTACTGCCTACGATGGGTGTAGACAACTGTAAACTCTTATACACCGATACCGACGCTTTTCTTCTAGAACTGCAATGCAATGATGTTTATACCGAACTAATTAAAGCCTATCCAGATAAATTTGACACCTCAGACTATGAACCAAATAATGCATATGGTATTTCACTCTTAAATAAAAAAGTCATAGGATTAATGAAAGATGAATGCAACGGCAAACTTTTAACTGAATTTGTGGGGTTGCGTTCAAAAATGTACTCATATTTAACAGAGGATGATAAATGTATTAAAAAGTCAAAAGGGGTGAAAAATAATGTCGTTGCTAAAAAAATTACTTTTGATGACTACATTTTATGTTTAAGAGATAGTAAACTGAAAACAGTGAACCAATGCACGTTCCGTGCATATAATCATAATGTATATACAATCGAACAAACCAAAATCGGTCTAAGTCCACACGACGATAAACGCTTTTTATGTAATAAATCATTTAATACTTTAGCATGGGGTCATCGAGATATAATGCT
Organism: Altica lythri; assembly: GCA_964028335.1. Lineage (NCBI taxonomy): Eukaryota > Metazoa > Arthropoda > Insecta > Coleoptera > Chrysomelidae > Altica > Altica lythri. The sequence goes on from OZ034803.1 coordinate 53,978,519, forward strand.
CGAATAATGTTATTCATAATTAAAAAATAAAAAAAAAATGTGAATGTGTATTGTAAATTAATTAGGTTAGTTTTCTATTGTTTATTGTATATCTAAAATTAAATAACAGTTGTAAATTAATTAGTTTTCTATTGTTTATTGTAGGTATATCTTAAACTTTTTATGTTTACAATAAATTTTTAATCTGAATCTATGGTGTATTATTTTCTTTTAAATATGTTCTGTTGAAACGATCAAAAAAACGTTCAAATTCATCGTTTAGACATCTATTATTCGATAGTTTGACGTTTATGAATTTAGGAACGAAAAAAACGATGAAAAGTGTCACTTTTTGCCACTTTGAAACGACATTTTTCCATAAGAAATACATGTAAATCGTAAATTTCTTTTAACCAATTTTTTAATACGTTATTACGACAAATTTTAACGCTATTTTGACGTTTGGACGTTTCAAATTTTAGAACTGTGACGTACATAAATTTTGTCTCGATAAAATAACATTTTTTGATGCTATAATTATCGTTTATGAAATAAAAGTCATTATTTTTTTTTTATAAAAGTTTATTGCATATTTTCTAAATCTCTTATTACATTTTGTTTATAAAAGTAAATATAGTGACGCAAAGCGTTACATAATAAAGGATCAGTACATATTTCACAAAATACATCTAATGCTTGAAAGCAGTTATCACTAAAATTTCTTTTTACAATATCTATAACATTATTATAATAAATATCAAAGTTAATATTTTCTAGAATTACAATCTGATAAGCTATTATACAATGGTGTACTCTAACAAGTTCATCTGCATCCTTTTCCGTTAGATGATATCTTACGCCATGTTTTTCAACTTCTATGAACTTGGTATCATCGTACACCAACTGCCGTATTGTACAAAAATCTCCACAGGAAAATGTTACTGGATCGTACTCATCTGCGTAGGTTGGTAGTGGTTCAATAAAAAATGTGCTTTTGCTCAAAAATTCTATAAGATCAAGCCATTCCATTTTTCCAAACGACAATTTACTTGGCTTACAGTATTCTGATAAAATAATAGCTGGAGAAAATGTTCTTGCAGGAGATAAGCCAACTGTTATAACATACCCCTCAATTGTGAAAGATGATTGTAGCAGCAAATAATTTTCACGTTTTACTTTGTCTTCGTGAAAATTTAAAATTCTGTTTACTTCTTCCATATAGATAGAATCTTCACTACTACTACTACTCTCAGAATATGACGGCAATTCTTCACTACAATAACCACTGTCTTGTGTCATCATCTTTTAATACTTGATAAAACTTGTGTTGAAACTAAGTAAAAATAATTGCTTCTGCTTCTAAGGACAGTTTTAGTCGGACCGTAGACTGAACGGTTTAAACAATAGATGTTATGAATCAAAAAAGGCCCCCGGAAGCTATGAAAACGTATCTTGTTTGTCATAAGAATACATGTAAAAAATGTTCAAAGTAAGAAACAACAGAGTTTATAAAATATTAGATTTTTCGATCCAGCTATTATGCGAACTATCAAACCCCAGCCATTTAACGTAGATTTTATTGCCTTTTTTCCTCAGCACTTTTTCAACAAGGTAAACATCAGGATTTTTTGACTTTTGTAACTCTTCCTCGTAAAATGCTCCTTTAATTGGTGATCCATGTAAATCTTCCAACATGTATGTTACAGGATTAGTTATGTTCACTTTGGTAATTTTAAAAAGCTCCGTAGTCCAATTGGGTGTATAGCCTTTATCAAATAGATGCTTTGCCTTGCTTATGCGCACCACATCTCCAATTTTATATTTTCGCGGGCCTGCTATTTTCAAATGATTATAATGTTGCTGTAGAATCTCTTTTTCATTGGACTTGTTTACCTGAGACGGCTTTTGACCAATCGTTCTATGTTTGCTTTCGTTGTACTCTTTTGTAATTTTCGGCAACACATCTATCCACCTGTACGTACCGTTTAAGCTAAAATGCTTGTACAATTTCGTTTTCAGTGTTCTAATAACTCTTTCCGCCATACTTGCTTTCATGTTTGTAAATGTACTATAATGATTTATGCCATGTTTCTGCATTAGATTTTGAAATTTTGTGTTGTAAAACTCTTTGCCCTGATCAGATTGAAGATTTTTCGGTTTGCGTTTTCCTATAATATCGGCAAAAGCTTTCGTGATTTCTTCGCCAGTTTTCGATTTTAACGGTCGAGTCCAGAGAAATTTCGAGAAGCAGTCAATTACCACTAGAATCATTTTAAACGATCGATTTTGAGTTGCGTAAGAACTCATTTCAGCCAAATCAATTTGCCATAAATCGTCCAAACCTTTGATAATTGTTCGTCGCCGAGCATAATTTTTTCGAGCCGGTTTATGCAGCTCATTAACGACTTGAACCTTTTCCTTTGAAAACATGACTGTGACTAAATCTAATGTTTAGGGATTTTGTACTAACCGATTCTCCAATGCTTTAATAATATTTACAACATTTCGCAGAGTATTTTGATTTATAGTTATTGTATTAGTTAACTCAGCAATGTTTTTTTCAATAGAGAGTACATTAACATTTTTCGTTACAGAGTCAGTTCTTTTAAGAATCTCATCGAACAAATCTTGTCGTATATCTGGAATATCCTGATTATATAATTTTATTATCGCTTTCTCGATTTTATCTTTTACGTTTTCTACTGCATTTGTTTGATTAACAGCTAACTGTGCAGAGTTTGCATTAATCGTTGCTATTTGTGATTCTAAACTTTTAAGAGAATTTTCGATGTCTCCTCGTAGGTACTGTTTTGCAGTGACAATTGATTCATCAACATATTTTTTGTTAGCCATATGTTTGCTGGCTAACGGAGGATCTCTTGATATAAAAGTGTTTATGGCCATCAAGTCATTATTGAATGTAAGTTTCATAGCATTCATGTTTTCAGTCAACTTTTGCACATTATTATCCATATATTTTTTATTGACGGCATCGCTGTCTGAGTCAGGATCTTTAACATTACAAAGCTTTAAATTTTCAAAATCAATATCACCGTTTGCAGTATGGACTAAACTTGGTTTAGACATTAGCAATAGTTTTTTATTGCCTACATCATGTTTAGTACGTCCGAATTTGTCGACACTCATTGTGGTAATGATGTTTAAGCAATAATGCGTGCTTCTTTTAATTCCTCAATAATTGCAACAATTTCATTATCATTCGAAGTATTTCCTGCTTCTTTTGATGCTATTAAAAGCCGAAGCCTGTCAACAAGTTCGTTTGGATCATCCCAATATTGAAGGTCAATTTTATTATCGTTGTAAACCATTTGCATCCCAGAGCCCGAAGCTTTTCGCAAGTGAGAGGTAGCCAGAGGTTTTATGATATGTGTGTATTTAAATCGGTTTGTTCCTTTAAGGTGTCCTTTAATGTTTTTATGAGGATTTGTTAATTCTAGTATTGTTCCATAACGCTTAAAATCATCATCATTGTAATTTTCAGGTTCATCATTAAAAATTAATTCATATAGACCCGGTGTACCTCTTATCTGTTTGCCTTGTGTAATAATAAATCCATGCTTTTTATCAAAGTCGATTTGTTTGCCACCCAGAAACCATTTAGAAGTATCACCATCGTAAGTAGGACCATAAACCGTATCTCTATTATCTTTTTGTGTCCAATACTCTAGAATATATGGATGAGCCATTGGGGGATACTGATCTAAGTATTCCTTAATAACATCTTCTGAAATGTCTAGATCTTTAACAGCCTGTTCTTCGTCTTCATAGAATACTTCATCATCACCATCATCACTAGTAGTTTCGGCAACATTTTCGAGTTTTATAAACTCAGGTATGCTTGGTTCCTCTTTTTGTTTAGGTGATTCCTCTTTTTGTTTAGGTGATTCTTCTTTTTGTTTAGATGGTTCTTTTTTAGGCTCTGGCTCGTTGGCTGCTTGAGGATGAGAGATTACTGTTTTGTTTAGAGAAGATTTTACAATTTTGTGTAGAGGTTCCGTGACAGGTTTAAACAATTTATTTAGTGTCTCATCCGTTTCAACTCTACCCAATTGTAACGCTTTATATTTTTTTCGAATCGATCGAGCAAGTTCGGCAATTTTTCTCTTACGAACGGCAATGTCAAGTGGATTGTCTGACATGTTGTCGAATAATGACTGTAATGTTACAATGTTATGTATTTATCGAAACCGATTCGATATCGACCGTTGTTTAAATCAAAGTCTTTCGCAATAACCATTGTCCCATACTTTTCTTGCCAACATTTCGAACACAACTGTTTGAATTCTTCAAAACTCATATCCGGTGACACGTGTTCATCAAAGACATGTTTCAAATTGATAGCATCTTGTTTAAAAAGTACAATTAGGTTACTGTTATCTCTACAAATTTGTTTACAGCATTTCGAGTAGGTTTGTGAAAGAAATGCGCTATCTATATCCCGATGTCGACCCATGCTGTAGTATTCTCGAATCTTTTGCTGGTTCTCACATATGACGTCATCAAAAATAAAAATTGAATTCGGCTTTGCATCATTTGGGCTAATTATTTCATCGTTTTCTTTAAACGGAAAATATCCCACTCCTTTAACTTTCGACAGCACTTCTTCCAACAATTTATACTTGGGCTGATATAATGACTTTGAATAAACGTAAATATTTTTAAATTTCGCGCCATGTGGATGAAACAGTAACGATAACATAACGTTCGTTTTGCCACACCCACTGGGTCCACAGATTAGCGCCCGAAACGAATTTGGTAGCAATGGTCCATGTTTACTGGCAGCGATTCGATCGTTTCCTTCATCTAAATTTTCAATCGGAAGCGTCTGGTCTTGTTGAATGATCTTCATTGTTTAACATGTTTTTTAATGTTTCAATGTATAAGTAGAGTAGTAATTCTTAAATCATTTCATTTCTCATGTTGGTGTTTGAAGGTGAAGGTGTGCTCAACAGCCTTATCAATAATCTACCGTTTGAGTTACATTATCCTAGTTACAACTTTTTGGGTCCTAGAACTAAATTACATAAAAGACTTGCACGTGGAGATACGGGGGTTAACCTGCTGGACGACGCAGCCAGAGAACACGACATTGCATATTCTAAACATAAAGATTTAGCGGAAAGACATAAAGCAGACGAGATTCTAGAGAATAAAGCGTGGGAAATAGTAAAGTCCAAGGACGCTTCAGTTGGTGAAAAAGCCGCAGCTTGGCTAACCACAACCGCAATGAAAGCTAAACGTAAACTTGGCATGGGTGTTAGGAAACCTAAATCGTTTAAACGCAATATTATAAGTAAAATACAAAGAGATATAAAAAAAGCTGGTCCTTTGGCTACATTAAAACGAGCAACCAGTGTTGCTCTTAAAGCAGCCAGGGTTGCTGTACAAAATGCTGGTGGAAAAAAACAGGTTAAAGTACCTAGGATTATTCCCATCGAACCAAAATCCGGAGGCTTTTTACCGTTAATTCCGTTATTTGCTGGACTAAGTGCACTGGGGGCGTTATCCGGCGGAGCTGCTGGAATCGCTAAAACTGTGATTGATGCGAAAAATGCACAGAAAAAATTGAAAGAAGAACATCGACATAACAAAGCTATGGAATCTCTCGGTAAAGGACTATATTTACGAAAAAATGCCAGAGGAGGCTTTGGTCTCTTTCTAAAGAAGCAAAAAAACTAATTACGCTACCCAATCGAGGATTGTATGATTATGAACTAAAACGATATGCTAAACGTCTAAAAATCCCAAATTTTAGAGGTGTATTTATGCGAGACACATTACCTAAAACCGGTCCTGTTCAACGCGAATGCGCAATCCTAAATTTGGATGAAAGCAAAAATCATGGAACTCATTGGGTGGCGTATCGGAAGATTAACAATAACGTTGAATATTTCGATTCATTTGGCAAGTTGAAACCGCCGAAAGAACTTGTACAGTATTTGGGACCTGCAACGAAAATTGTTTACAACCACGATCCTTACCAGACTTTTAATCAAATCAATTGCGGCCATCTTTGTTTAGAATTTCTATACGATGGAGGCAGTTTTGGCGTACATTAATCGTGAAAAGAAATTGATTGACTTTACTGAACAGGAATTGGCTTGTTTTCCTATATGTTATTTGAAAAGGTACGCAAAACCTTGTGAATTATTACAAGTTTGGTGCAAGTTGCCGCTTGAATATAGATTGGATTTTGAATTGCGAACCTGCCTGCCCTGCTTTGTTCATCATAATCGTCCTGAATGGACCACCCATGTTGACGGACCTGCGCAATCACAAGGAAATTGCAATATATGTAAACTAGGTTTAGAAAAATGTAATGAACTTGTAAAAAATTATTTAAATAAATGTTAAAGATTTAAAATTTTATTTCTTTGTTCAACCTCCAACAGTTATGTTGTTGACGCTAGAGAGTCGTGATTATCAATTTGATTGGACTCCTCCGGTTCCGTTAAGTTTAGATCCGAGGAAACAATACAAGTTGGCATTTCTGTTTTTCTTTTCGTACAACAGTATACCGAATGTAGAGATTGGTAGTAATGCTTTTTACTATTACGAAAATAACAATAAAACTAAATTGCAGAAAATAACCTTAAATACTGGTTGCTACGAAATTTCCGATATTGAAGAGGCGATTCGAAATTTAATAAATATACCACCAAATGCAAAGATTGAAGACGTTTTTTCATTGAAGCCCAACAATAATACACTAAAGTGTGAAATATTCAGTAGTCAACATGCAATAAATTTCGAGCATGAAGACAGTATAGGCAGAATGTTGGGTTTCTCAAAGAGGATTCTGGAACCGAACGTAAGACATAGTTCCGATCTACCTGTGGAAATTGTTAAAGTACGAACGATTCGTTTCGAAACAAACATTACCACCGGAGCCTTCTACAACAACAGACCTACTCACACTATCCACGAGTTTGGTATATCCGTAGACCCTGGTTACGCTATTGACGAAATTCCGAAAAATATCACGTATTTGCCGGTGATTGATATACCTGAGATTACAAATATTACTATATTGGCATTGGATCAAAATTCAAGGCCTGTAAATTTTCAAGGTGAAAGAAGCATATTGGGTTTAGAGTTGAAAGAATGGGATTAATTTTCAACAACTATATAGCACCTTCATATTTTCAGAAGCCTGCAGTATTGAACAAGTCGTTAAAGTGTTCAGTAGGACGACAACAGCGACGACGACAACTTACTAGAGGCAACGTTTTATTTTTGAAAGCTCTTGGTTTCAAAGTTATTAACAATAATAATGAATCGTATACGAACAATTCAAGATCCAATGTTTGATCTCTATCGAGAACCGACTCAGGATGAATCGATTAGAAAATCCGAATACCGATCTTACACACCATTCATCAAATCGTTTAGCTGCAGCGACATTGTAGAATTTAGTGTAAATCAGGTGGACTCATTCTTTGCAATGCATGATACGTTGTTAGCTATTAAAGGAAAATTGGATGTAACTGGTAATGGTGATGTTAGTTTGACACCAAACTTTGGAGCATTTCTATTCGACTCGTGTACGTATAGCGAAAGTGCAAGAGAGATAGAAACAGTTCGAGATCCTGGAATTGTTAGCACTGTAAGAGCTTTAACATGTTACAATGAAGAAGATTCTCACCACCTTGCCATTGCCGGTTGGAATTATCCCACAAATCCCATTCTCAATCCTGCTGATAAGTCATTTAGTTTACTGATGCCGCTTAAACACATCTTCAACATTTTCAATGATTACCCAATGATAACTTGTGGACGACAAACGATTCGATTCGTTCGAGCTCGTAATGATCTCGATAGCGTTATTGTAACAGAAAAACCAGGTACCGGTAACGTACCTACTGTTACAACCGTACAGATTATGATTCATTCGATGGAACTGAAAGTTAAACATATTTATCCAAATGATTTTGTTAAAGAACAATTGATGCGATCAATTCAAAGCGATCGTCCAATCGTAATTCCGTTTAGAAAATGGGAACTACATGAGCTACCATCTTTGACCACAGGAGCAAAACAAGAAATTTGGGCTGTTAAAACAACGTCTGCAATAGAAAAACCTCGATTTGTTATTGTATTTTTCCAAACTGATAGGAGAAATCTGAAAACTGCAGATCCTTCTTTATTTGATCATGTAAACCTACAAGGTCTCAGACTTGCATTGAATGGTGAATATTTTCCCAATGAAAGGATGCAACTTGATTTTGAAAAAAACGACTTTGCGCTAGCTCATTACAACTACAGCGAATTCAATTCCAGTTACAACAGAGTATCAATGAAACGACCATTAATGGATTTTCTAGCATTCCGAAATCGTGCTTTGTTTGTTATCGATTGTTCTAAGCAAGAAGAATCGATGAAATCATCGACTGTTGATGTACGACTAGAAATTGATGCCGACAAAGGATTTACCAAAAATACTAAAGCATATTGTATCATAATTCACGATTGTTTATTGGAGCATTATCCCTTAACGGAAGTAGTTAAAAATATAATATAAACTGCTAACTATTTAGTATTTGCTCAGCTTTCAAAGAAGTTTCATCGTCGTCGTCGCCATCATGAGAATTGCAGTAGTCGACTTTCAAGGATTTATAATCGATGAAGTTTTTTATCCAAAAGAAGTCGCTATTCAGATTGGTGGTATAAAATCGAATTTTTTATTTAAACCTCCTAAACCATTCCACGAGTTGACTGCTAAAGACAAGAAAACTACGCGGTATTTGGAAAAATTTATACATGGAATACGATACGATTCTGGAGATATAGATTATTCCGATGTCAATGTAATTTTGGAGAAACACCTACTTGGCAACGTTGATTTGATTTATGTTAGAGGAAATCAAAAAATTGACTTTTTAAAAGCAAAATGTGAAGAACTTGGACTCCATCTATTAATTTATGATGTTGCAAATTATGATGGGACACCCTGTGCAACGAAAAATTTTGAAGCTGTATATTCAGGATGTCCTCACCACGCCAACGGTAAATTTATGTGTGCATATAATAATATTCTTTCTTTGTATAATTGGTTGTATTATACTGTATTACCTAAATAAAGCTATAAAACAAAAATTAAGGTTTTTTATTAAAACACCTTTTACAAGTTTACAAATATTTATTGTTATTATTATTTAAAAATACATTTCATCGCTTCATTCTTCTTTTTACCTCTTTTGATATAATTTTGAGAATTAGTAAGTAAACTCCTACTAACGTTGCCCATTCTATTTGTACGATTTGGCACATTTTCTTTTGCATTGGATCCTCCATAGTAATTTCTAGTTGTTGCATTGGGATTTGAAGATTTGATCGCCACTCGCCCACTCCTTCAGAGTTATCTTTAAAAATTAATTTTAGCTTATAGTTGAGAGGTGATTCTGTTAAATTCAATGCAAACACCAACAATTTTCCATCATTGACTGTTGACAGACTCATCATTTGCCATGTATTGCATTCTTGTTTTGTTCCGTTTGTGTCTAAACACACACCAATATGTGCAACGTTTTGTGGAACGTTAACATAAAGCATGTTATTTAATATTGCTGTTAAAAGAACAAAATTTGCTTTTAGCAAGGCTATGGTTTTATTCGTCTTGTGGGCGTTGATGATGTTGGTAAATATTTTTCAAAAACTTTGTTCCACAAACTTAAATTTTCAATCTTTTTTAACACTTCTTTTTGGTCTTCGAACATACAAATTTGTTTATTTAATTTTCTTATATTTTCACAAAACTCTTCAAGTTTTTGATTGTATTCTCTCGAATCCATTCTAAAACTAAATATTTTCCATGATATGTTTTATTATTAATAAGTCTGTTATCACTCTAACACATCAGTCGATTACGTCACACATCGCGAACCTGCTTATGCACCAAGGTCACGCGCTTTTAATATTTTAGAAGATTTAAACACTTCATCTTACTCTATACATCAACCCCTTTAAAATGATATGTCCCGTGACGAAATATGTTCGGCCGTTTACGAGATATAGCTATAATGCCCTTTTGGCCTCATAAATACGGTCTTTTTGACGCTTCATCTTACCCTATACGGCAACCCCTTTACAATGATACGTCATACGCCGAAATCCGTTCGGTCGTTTACGAGATATAGCTATAATGCCCTTTTGGCAGCATAAATACGTTCTTTTTGACGCTTCATCTTACCCTATATGGCAACCCCTTTACAATGATACATCATACGCCGAAATCCGTTCAGCCGTTTACGAGATATAGCTATAATGCCTTTTTGGCCTCATTAATACGGTCTTTTTGACGCTTAATCTTACCCTATACATCAACCCCTTTACAATGATACGTCATACATAAAAAAAAAATTCTTTTGGAATAAACCAATTTAAAATATTTCTAAGTCTGTTATCTTTATTGCGATAAGACTTGTTTATTATTATTTTTTTCTACTATTGTTTGTCACATTTTATTAAATTCTGCGATGGTGTAGTGGCTAACGTATTTGTTTATCATACGGGGGGACCCGGGTTCAATTCTGCTTGGTTGGAATTTTTTTAATTAAATTGTTATAACGCAAAAGTTGGTAGCACTATGTAATGTTGGTTGCATGAAAAGTTGGTATGATGACAGCGAAGCGCGAAAAAATTCAAAAATATAACAAAAAGAAGAGTTGGCTGTTTGTGTCAACTGTCAGAGGCCACTCGAAAAAAAAGAATTGGCTGTTTGTGCCAACTGTCAGAGGCCACTCGAAAAAGAAGAATTGGCTGTTTGTGCCAACTGTCAGAGGCCACTCGAAAAAGAAGAATGGCCTTTGACATTTAGGGCAAACAGCCAGCTCAAAAAAAAGTGAGGTTATGTTCAAAAAAATAGCTCGTGCTGTCTTTACTACACTACTGGTCATTTCTCTTCTTCCCCGCAATGTAATGATAATAATAATATAAATGAACCGCTTAATATTAATTTTAATGCAACTGCACCAATGCAAGAAGTTATTAGTCATACCCAAAGTTCTTTAGCTACTGTAAGCAATGATCAAGTGGTTTTGCTTCCTACTGCTTTAGTAAATGTATTTTGTAAAGACGGTCAGAAAAAGGTTGCAAGAAGTTTATTAGATTCTGCTAGCCAAATGAGTGTTATAGTTCGATCATTCGCGAATTAATTGAATCTTCCTGTACAAAATCAAACTGTAAATATTTCTAGCTTAAGTAATTATTGTTCTCGAAGTGATGAAATTATAAACATTACTATTGGTTCTTTAATTGCCCCGCTTCAAACCTTTAATCTAACATGTTCCATAGTGAATAGGATTACAAATAAATTGCCTCAATTTTACATTTCTCCCGATAAATTTACATTTCCTAGCGGTATAAGGTTAGAATTAGCTGATCCTTTGTTCTTTCAACCAGGAGTTATTGATATTTTGATTGGTGCTAATTTATATTTTAATCTTCTACGAGGAGATATAATCAATATGGGTCCAAATTTGCCCACCTTTGTAAATACCCACTCAGGCTATCTTGTAGCTGGTCCTGTATCTGAAGTACAGACTTATAATAAAAAACATTTTGCTTTATCTTTTTTGACTATTCAAAATGACATTGAAAGTCAACCTGTTGCTATGGATAAATTGATTAAAAATTTTTAGGAATTGGAAGATGTTTCTAACAAAAAGAAAGATCTTTCCCATATTAATTTGGTTGCAGAAAACTCTTTTAAAACTACAACTAATATTTTGTCGTCTGGTAGATATCAGGTAGATATGCCAATGATCCCTGATACAGATAAGAGGTTGGGACAGTCATTTTATACGGCTAAACGCCGTTTTATAAATTTAGAGAAAAAGTTTGAATCAAATAAAAAATTTGCTGAAGATTCAAACATGTTCTAGCAGAATATGTTACTCTGTGTCACGCCAAAGTCGTCTCTTATTATTTTGCAACTCATCTAATATCAATAAATATTTTATACCTCATCGCGCAGTTATTTGTGAAGATAGAACATCTACTAAACTTAGAGTAGTGTTCGATTTTTCAGCCAAATCGGATAATGGTATTTCTCTTAATTATTTGACATCAAAGGGTTATCAAGTTCAAGATAACTTATTTGATATACTTTGTCGTTTTCGATTTTATAAATTTGTTCTTTGTGCAGATATACAAATAATGTATCGCATGATTGAAATTAATCCTTCTCAACGTCATTTGCAAAACGCGCTTTGGCGTAATAGTTCTGCTGAATCTTTTACTTGTATGGAGTTTTCCCGATTGATGTTTGGGCAAAATTGTTCCCCATTTTTAGCTACTAGAGTCTTAAAGGATATTGCTGAAAATAATCCTTCTTTTCCATTAGCTCAACGAGCTCTTTTATCACACACCTATATGGATGACATTTTGGGAGGTGTATCTTCATATGATGAATTACATTCGTTGTTTTTAGAGATTAATACTATATTAAATAGACATGGTTTTTTCTTCACAAATGGATGTCTAATCTAAGTATATTAGTGGAGCTAATGGGAAAGAGTATGACCTGAATTTAGATAAAACTTCATGTAAAATTCTTGGACTTAAATGGAATTGTGTGTCTGATTTACTTCATATTAGTATTTCCCCGTATCCATATTATACAGTTTTGACTAAAAGAATCGCTTTAAGCATAATCGCTAGTACATTTAATCCAATAGGCCTGGTTAATCCACTAATTGCTCTTGGTAAATTAATCATGCAATTAATTTGAAAATTAAAATATGATTGGGATACTCCTATTACCAATAAGGATATCCTAAAAAATTGGAATTCCTTTCTGAGTATGCTTTCTGAACTTTCACAACTGATTGTTCCAAGACTTCTTATAGTCGATAAACAGATAATAGATATATCCTTACATGGATTTTGTGATGCTAGTCAACTAGCTTATGGAGGTTGTTCTTATGTAGTTGTATTTTACTCTGATTATACTAGATCAAGTCGTCTACTTGCTAGTAAATCCAGGGTTAATCCATTAAAAAATAAACTTACTATTCCTAAATTAGAATTATGTGCTATGGAACTTTTGTCTAATCTTCTAATTAGATAAAAACACATTTTTTCTTCCATCATTAAATTTAATACAATAAATTTATGGACTGATTCTCTTGTTGCGTTATGTTGGGTAAAACGCGATGCGAATGACTTTTCTTCATTTGTGTCTCATCGAGTATGTGTTATCCAGAAAAATACTTTAGGTTTCACTTGGAGACATATTGATTCTAAGATTAATCCTGCTGATTTATTTTCCCGAGCTAATTTTTTTAAGGATGTTTGGATGTTTTGGTTTCAAGGTCCAGAATTTTTATGTGAATCCAAAGATTATAATTCTTTAGACACCTTCACTAATTTACATTCCTTACCTGAAGAAAAAAAAATAGCATTAACTTTGGAAAAAGATTCTACAAATTTCCTTTTATCTTTATTTGCGAAATATTCTAACTTTATAACTTTACAAAGAGTTTTGGCTTATGTTTTTCGGTTTATAAACAATACCCGTAAAAAAAATTTTAGGGGAAAATGGTCCGTTGCAAACTAAAGAGTTAAGATTCGCTCATGATTTTATTGTACGTCAAACAGAATTGGTACATTTTTCAAAAGAAATTCAAACCTTAAAGGATGGTCAAATTGTAAATAATAAAATTCTTTCTCCATTAAATATTTTTTGAGAAAAAATAATCTTATTCGAGTAGGTGGCAGATTAACTTTTGCTGACATTGAATATGATGTCTAAGTTTCCTATCTTGCTGCCAGCAACTGATCACATTGTTTCATTGTTAATTGAAAAAGAGCATTGTCGACTTGGACACAGTGGACCTCAAAACGTTCTAGGCAATTTAAGACAAAAATATTGGCCCCTTGGAGGAATTAGGCCTATTAAGAAAGTGATTAGTACATAAATGTATTGTTTGTTACAGATTTAGAGCAAAATTTTCCTCTCAAATAATGGCTCCTCTCCCATTAGATAGACTGCTTCCTGTTTGAGCCTTTTCTAAAGTTGGGGTTGATTTCACAGGTCCCATACAAATTCGTTCTTCTCGTTTACGTAAAGCCCCGAATGTAAAGGGTTATTTTGCTATTTTTATATGTATGGTAACAAAAGCTGTACATATAGAACTTGTTTCGGATTTAAGTTCGGAAGCATTTATTGCTACGCTTAAACGGTTTATTGGTCGTAGGGGAAACCCACAAATTATCTATAGTGATAATGGAACAAACTTTGTGGGTGCCAGAAACCAGTTAAGGGATTTATCAATTTTTTTTAAAAAATCAAGATAATTTGGAAAAAATAAGTAGTTACTTGTCTCAAACAGATATAATGTGGAAATTTATTCCTCCCAGGTCACCACATTGGGGTGGACTTTGGGAAGCCGCAGTAAAGAGCGCAAAAACGCTTTTTTCTTGTTTGTTGCGTAATTCAATTTTTACTTTTGAGGAGACTTCAACTGTTTTAATTCAAATTGAAGCTATTTTAAATAGTCGTCCTTTGTACCCCAGTTTAAATGATCCTACTGATCTTCAACCTTTGACTCCCGGTCATTTTTTTATTGAAACTGCCTTGATGGCTTTCCCAAAAAAGGATATAACTAATACCTCTTCTAATAGATTATCATTTTGGAAACAATGCACAAAACTTCAACAATATTTCTGGAAAAAATGGACTACTGATTATTTGCATCGATTACAACATAGGCCTAAATGGTGTCAGCCTTCCCATGAATTAAAAGTGAACGATTTGGTGCTGGTCTTATCAGAAGATAGACCACCATTAAATTGGCCTCTAGGTCGTATACTAGAGTTAATAGTTGGAAAGGATGGAAAGGCTCGTACTGCTAAAATTCGAACTTTAGATGGTGAGTATGTTAGACCTATAGTTAAATTAGCTCTTCTTCCAAATCAAATTTAAACTTAACATTTTTTATTTTTTTATTGCGGCCCTCCCCAGTATGTTAAAATCAACTGATTTCAACATATAAATTTAATTTTTCTAAAATATTTTTTTATACAAAGTATGCGGAATTGTGTTGCGATGTTACGATACAAATCTGCCAAATTTGACAATTAAGATATAATAATTTACGAAGACGTCTATCGCTACAAAATTTGGAATTAAATCGAATATAATTCACGCAATTCAATTGCTTTACCTCGCTTTAGTTAATCAACTATAAATTGAAGATATACATTTGTAATTCAACTATTCTTGGTGATTTTTGATCAGTAATTTGGTGAGGTTCAGTCCCGGACTTAAGAACAGGATTTTGATTTATTTAACTCCGGACAACTGCACACCAGGTTGCATGATTCATTTGTGTTATTTATATAATTTTAAGACATTCTTTAATTATTTGTGTTATTGTCCAGCTTTGCTGGTGGTCCTTCACAATCAGTGTGGGATGCAAATATGGTGTTCAAGTGGTGCAAGGATGAAGGCCTAACAGTCAATCCACAAAAAGCATCAGTTGTCCCTTTCACTAATAAAAGAGCGTTGCAATAACGCTGAATAACGTGCTGCTTCCAATGGCCACAGAAGCCAAATACCACCTGGGTGTGGTGTTTGATTAGAGGCTATCATGGAAGCAACACATTCAAAAGGTCACACACAAAGCTACAATAGCCCTTGGTAGGTTTAGACAATTGTCCCATCGCAGGTGGTGTAAGACCTTGTCGTTGGTTGGGGGGCTCCTCGGATCGGCGCACTCCGGTGGACAATAATTAACCGGGGGGGCTCCGAGTCGGGGCAAAGACATACCACAAACAGACGCCACCAAAGAAAGATGCCACAACACCGGGCAGAAACCAAAAACACCAGGGAAAGGACGAAAAACAAACACGTCAAAGGCAAAACAAACGACGGAGACAACCAGCGAAAAAAAAAATCCCAAACCTAAAGTGTAGCAACAGCATGCTGACGGGATAAATGGTTCAGGGGAAATTAAACAACAAACGATGCCCAAAGGAAACGGCCGACCGGAAGGGAACTTTAGGCTTTAGCGAGGCGTAGAGCGCACTGCCTCGCTAAACAGGAAAACGTCCCTTACTCGTGGGAACTTTATGGACCTTAACAAAAACTAAACAATAACAAATCAAGGAGCTGAACCGGAACTGAATAAGGACAACGAGATGGTAAACGGAGAGGAGAAACAAGGAGGAATAAACATGGCAGAAACAGGAACATTGGAGAAAGTAATTGCAGTGGTAGACAGTAGCCCAGGGCCAACTAAGTTTGAGGACAGCCAAAAGCTGTATATAAAATTCAAGGAGGACATCGTAAAGATGTTTAGGATAGCTGCCGCACTCAAAAAACAGGTAAGTATGAGTACAAACACTAAAACGGAGATCAAGACCAATGTATACAGACTGGCAGAACGTGCAAGAAAGGCAGAAAAAAAGCTGGAAAAGATAGAGAAACAGATGAAAGAAGGGCCACGGGAAGAAAGGAGTAAAAGGAATACGGCCGAGGTAGGAGTGGAGAACATAAAGGTAAGTACGGCGGAGGTGGGGATCCAAACTGTCCCCAGAGAGCAACAGCAGGCCAAGATAAAGATAGCACTGGATCAGCCCAAGCCCCTCGAGGAAATAAGGGAGTTTTTAGACCGAGAGTGGGATGAGGAGGTCTTTATAGCCACAAGGGCGATGACAGACCAGAGGGAGGACCTAGATGCGGCAATCCTAGTTGATCTAGGAAAGGATGGAAACGGGGTAGCGAAGAGGTCTATCCAAAGATTCCGGGAGATGAAGGAAGTCATCGAGGGAATAAAAGAAGGTGATTTGGACTATGTGGTCAAAAGAACCGAGGTAATCAGAGGGAAAGGAGCCAGCATATCGAAGGAAGGCAAGGCGACTTATATCGTCTAGGTGAGAAAGTGCAAAGAAGACCAGGTAGCGGAGAGGCAGGCGACAGATATCGAGCTGTTAGTCGATGAAGGTGAGAACAAGAGGGTCTGGAAGAAGATCCTGGAATACGTAATCCGGGACTCGGGGAACTCGGTCTTCTGCGGGAACAACAGAAAAACAGCTGGCTGGCAAAACAACAACGGACACCCAAAGCCGTTGTCAAGGTCAAGACAATGGAAGGGGTAACGTACGCCGAACTCCTAGGTAAGGTTAAAAGAAATGTGGACCTCAAATCTTTGGACATTGAGGTTAAAGGGGCCAAGAGGTCGGGAAAGGCCGACGTTCTGTTAACAATTAGAGGTGGAAAGGAGCAGGCCAAGAGGTTGAGGGCAGAGATAGGGGGCAAGGTGGAAGGAGCAACGTTTAGGGTAAACACGGACCACGCCATCCTCATAAAAGGCATTGACGAGGTGACCAGCGGGGACAAGGTGGTTCAAGTCATCGCAGAGAAGTTTGCGGTGAGGAAGCTCTACCCACCGACCAGAGAGAGAAGGACGGCGCTGATTGAAGTGGCCGAGGGACTCGAACATCGTAGACTCCTACCTTACAGAGAGAGAAATCACTATAAAGAAGGGACTCAGACAAGGACCACAAGGATCGGTATTAGGCCCCCTACTGTGGATTATAATGTATGATACCTTGCTGGAAGAAGAATGGGGAAGAGGCATAACAGCGATCACCTTCGCAGACGATCTCATCCTACTAATCGAAGGCATGGATGAAGAACAACTGATGGAAAGAGCTAACGATACAATAGAGCAGACTGCGCAATGGATGGATGACCATAAATTAGAAATAGCGGCCAAAAAGACAGAAGTGATTATTCTGAAAGGGCCAAGATACTATAGGAACATCCGGTTCAGGGTGAAAGGAGAGGACCGCAGATTACTACTTGACCCAGTTCCTGTCAGGTCACGGCTGTTTTGGGAGCTACACCTACAGAATCGGCAAAAGCGCAGATACGGCCTGCAGAGCATGTGGTGAGTAGAGGGACACACCGGAGCACACAGTCCTGGAATGTAGCTACTTCAAAGAAGTAAGGCGAAGAACGAAGGAAACCCTCAAGGAAAGGCTCACGTCGGGCAACATTATAAGAATAATGACGAGAGATAAAGAAAAATGGATTTTAATACACGATATGATTAGGAAAATTATGGCAAGAAAAAAAGAAATAGAAAGACAACAGCAGACAGAAGAAAGAGGGCAGTGAAAGTAAAAGGAAAGGAAAAGTGAAAACAGTGAAAGGAAAGTGAAAGTGAAAACCTGAGAAGCACGGTACGCGAAAACATTCCAAAAGAAACTTCCGAAAAAAAGTTTCAACGGCATGTGGGGTGGAAAGAGGAAGGTTTTAGTTGGTAGGGGCCCAACAGACGAGCCCAACACTACCCATAGGAGCACGAGTCCCTGCGGGTGTGCTTAAGAAGCATTTCCCCCCTTAAAACAAAAAAAAGGTGTAGACAATTGTGTGGCAAGAACTGGGGCTTAAACTCCAAAATAAACCTATGGTTGTATACACAAGTCATTAGACCAATGTTAACCTATGGCTTGGTGGTGTGGTGGAGTAGAACGCAGCAGTCCGGGGTGATCAGGCAGCTGGAAAGCATTCAAAGGCAGGCATGTCTGAATGTTACAGGTGCCATGGGGACCACCCCAACGGACGCACTATAGGTTCTACTTAACCTACCACCACTGCACATTTACATTCAGGGCGAGGCTATGGCAACTGCTCACAGGCTGCTACAAGGCCAGGCCCCCATTACCTTATTAAAAGGAAAAAAGCAAGCAGAGTTATACGATAGGGTTAAGGCGGATTAAATAAGCAGCATGCCTCAGGACAGGATAGTCCCCAGGTATAACTTTGTGAAAAACTTTCGAAATACTGGAAGGGGACTCATAAAACAATGGCCCCCCAATCCAAGGGGAGTCAATCTGGTATTCCGATAGCTCAAAGACTGAGAAAGGCACAGGGTCAGGTATATACAGTAGCGGACACAGGATAAAGTCCAACTAAGTCTAGGTGCGTATGCCACAGTGCTTCAGGCTGAAGTAATGGCTATACAACACTGTGCAACGGGGATCGTAAGTCAGGGTATAACGGGTAAAACCGTAGTCATATATTTGGACAGCCAAGCAGCTCTAAAGGCGATAGTTTTGGCACAAAAAAGCTCACAGCTGGTGTGGGACTGCGTTGGAGCCCTGACACATGCCGCAAGTCAAAATTCTCTGACACTGGCATGGATACCAGGACACTCGTGGTTTCGAGGCAATGAGAAGGCTGATGAATTGGCCACTCGGTGAAGTTTACTGCAGAGCTGCTATCACAAAGGCGAAACGATGTCAGCATGATTGTCAGTCTCTTGACAGGACGTTGTTGGTTCTAGAAACACATGAGTCAGTTGAACTTAGCAGATGAAGACATCTGTCGATACTGCCAAGAGGAGCAGGAAACTGCATTTCATGTCCTATGCCAATGCGAAGGCCTTGCAAGGACGCGGTATCTAGTACTGAGAAAGGAGAAACCGGCTGCTCCAAGTTATGCGGAGTGACCACTGTCAAGGCTATTAAGTCTCATTAAGAGGGCAGGGCTGGACAGGGTTCTCTGATCCTATTTTTGAGATGATGGGTGGTCACAATAGATCTGCAAAGGTCGCAGTGATACAGGCTAACAGCCAATCCAATAAACATCTTGTCACGGGCCAAATCCGCACTAGGAATAATTGTTTTAAAAGTAAACATTAGTAACTACTTACTGTTAGTATAGCATCATAATTCGGGTTAAACAGAGGCATTTGGAATCAAATATAAGTTGATTTTTATTGTTCATAGTCAATCACCATCTATTATCATGTTCTGTTCTCAATTGTTGTAATTATATATTATTTTAAATATTATCACTTAAATTAAACAGCTGTTTGACAGTTGCTCCTTCGGTTTGTAAAACTTGTTGAATGTTCTAGTATCAATATAAATTGTTTAACAGTAACGCCATCTGGCGTATGAATGTATTAACATTAATGTATGTATTAGTGGTTGCTTAATTACAAATAAACTTACTTCTTGTGTTCAACTTGTGAGAGAAGCACACGTGTTTTATTTTCGTCCTCTGATATTTAATAGGTTATGGGGCCCAGTTCTAAGTCGGTCTAGTGTGTAGTATTTTTTAGTATTTTGTTCTTTGTGGTGATAATGGCAAATAATTATATCGCGAGTATACCTAAGTTAAAAGGTCGCGAAAATTATGCCGAGTGGGCATTCGCAGCTGAAAATTTTCTGATTCTCGACAACTTGAGAAGTTGCATCGAAGAATCAGAAAAGGATGAGAGAAAGATAAGGCAAGCTAGGGCTAAACTGGTATTAACCATAGATACATCGTTGTATATTCATATAAAGGAGACCGTAACGGCTCAGGAACTTTGGTTAAAATTGAAGAATTTATATGATGATGCTGGTTTTACAAGAAAAATAAGTCTATTAAGATCACTGATTTCAGCCAGATTGGATAACATGGACAACATGGCGTCATATGTAAATCATATTATTGAGACGGCGCAGAGGCTGAGGGGTACTGGTTTTAAAATTGAAGAAGAATGGATAGGATCATTACTTCTAGCAGGGCTACCTAAGAAATATTCACCCATGATAATGGCAATAGAACACAGTGGAATCCAAATAACATCCGATGCGATAAAATCGTAGTCATTAGAAATGGAAGTGGATAATGCTTTTGTTAGCAAATTTAAAGGAACAAAAAATTTCAATGTTGGCAACAGTAGTAATAATAGATGTCAAAATAGTCAAAGTCAAAGTATGTCATCTGTCAGGAAAGAAATTCGTTGTTATCGATGTAAACAAATCGGTCATTACAAAAGTAATTGTCCCAATATGAAACAAAAAGGAAATAATAATAATGCTGTCTTTAGTGCAATATTTTTGAGTGGGCAAACTTTTAATAAACATGATTGGCATTTAGATTCAGAAGTTAGTGCTCACATAACCGCAAATAAAGACTGGTTAAGTGAAATTAACAATTCTGTAAATGGAAATGAAATAATACTAGCAGATAAATCTAAAGTATTGATAGAATGTGCAGGTAACGTAAACATTACTAAAGTTGTATCAGATAAAAAGATTAATGTCACAGTTAAAGACGTATTATATGTTCCACAAGTAGCTACATATTTATTATCAGTCAGTCAGCTTATAAAGAATGGTAATAATGTTATATTAGATAGTGATGGTTGCATAATCTTGAATAAATAAGGATATTTGGTTGGTATTGCTAGTAATAATATGTATAAATATGTATAAATATGTATAAATATGTATAAATATGTATAAATATGTATAAATTAGAGACATTAGCAGCTGAAAGTTGCTGTACTGCTGCAGAAAACATTGTCTCTGGCAATATTTGGCATCGTCGAATGGGACATATAAATGAAAATAATTTAAAACAAATGGCAAGCGGAGCAGTTGATGGTATAAAATTCAATGGTGGAATAAATGTTACAGAAATAAATTGTGAAACATGAAATGAAGGTAAACAGGCAAGATTGCCGTTTCCAAATAAAGGCTCACGTGCAACAAAAGTCTTAGAAATTGTGCACAGCGATGTTTGTGGTCCTATGGAAACCAGATCATTAGGTGGAGCTAAATACTTCCTTACATTTCAGGATGATTTTAGTAAAATGGTATTTGTTTACTTTCTCAAAACAAAAGACCAGGTATTTGAATATTTTAAACAGTTTAAATAAAATCAACTGGAAAGAAAAATTAAAATTATTAGAACTGATAATGGTGGAGAATATTGTGGAAATATGTTTGAAATTTTTTTGAAAAATTCAGGTATATTGCATCAAAAATCAAATGCTTATACTCCAGAGCAGAATGGTTCTGCTGAACGCTTGAATAGAACCATTATGGAGCGTGCAAGATGCTTGTTATTTGATGCAAAACTTGATAAAAGATTCTGGGCAGAACCAGTCAATACTGCAGTATATCTGCGTAACAGAAGTTTAGTTTCAGAAATTAATAAAACACCATTAGAAGCATGGTGTGGTAAAAAACCAGATATTAGCCATATAAGGTTATTTGGCAGTAAAGTTGTGGTAGATAATCCTTAAGAAAAAAGACTAAAATTAAACACGAAATCAAGAAGAATGATTTAAGTAGGCTACAGTAAAAACACTAAAGGATTTAGATTGTACAATCCAGAAAATAATGACATAATTATAAGCCGTGATGTTGTTATTATGGAAAATATTGAAGAAAAGGTTATAGTAGAAATTACTAATGCTGTACCAGATTCAGTGGGGGATGTTACCGAAAATAATGCAATAGAAAACTCTGAAAGTATCCTTGAGGGTTCTGAAAGTGAAGATACTCAGATGAGGATACCGATGAAACTATTAGAGCTCAGTTCCCTTATCAAAAGCTTATTGGCTGTCTTATGTATTTATCGGTTTTAACAAGACTTGACATATCATTTACTGTAAGTTTTTTGAGTCAGTTTAATGATAAATACAATGAGGGTGTTACGTGCATAAATCAGCGTCAATATATTTAAAAGGAAAGTTAAGTGTTTTAGCGCGATTTCTAGCCTCTTAACGGGTTCTGGTCACCGTTGTAAGTATGCATTGTTTTGCCTTGACTCGTAGGGAGAGTAGTTCGATTGTTTAGATCGATAATGAGGCGGTGCTTCAACTGTTTAAGCTAATAGCGAAAATTTAAAATTAAGTAAACAAGTGCATTGATTTCTTTTGATATTGTAACGGGATAACCGTAAAGGAAGGACCTTAATTTGAAAGATTGTTGTTGAGAGTTGATTTTTAAAAGTTTGTAAAAAAATCAACTGACCATTTTAAATAATGTTTCTAGAAAATTCTAGAAACTTCTAAACACACTGACTAGATTAAATAATGTTGTATATAAGGGGATGCATGGGCAGTTAACGTCAGTTCAAGTTCAAGTATTCACAAGAGTTCATTGTATTGTCAAGTAGTTAGACTTTATCTAGCAGAGTTCAGTGTATCTTAACAATTTTGTAAAAAGCCCCCATAAGTGTTTCAAATTGGTGTCAGGTGTGGGGTGAAGATACAAGAATGCCTGGAAAGAAAATAAATGAACTATTGGTGGCTGAGCTCAGAAAAGAGCTTGAAGAATTGGAATTGGAAACTACTGGGACTAAATCCGTATTGTTGACTAGGCTCCGTGAATACTACCTAGCTAATAATTTAGACCCTGACGCTGTGGAGTTTGAAGACCCAAATCAAAAAGCGAATTCTGAACTAGCCCAACAACTGGCCCAGTTGTCCAGTCAGATGATTAGCCAGCGCGAATATATGTCCCAGCTAACCCAACGAATGAGGAGCCAACAAGAAGAACAAACTCAACAACTTTCCCAGTTGTCCAGTCAGATAAGCAGCCAGCGCGAAGATATGTCCCAGCTGTCGCAACAAATGACGAGCCAACAAGAGGAGCCTTCCAGTCAGACGAGAAGCCAGCGCGAAGATATGTCCCAGCTGGCGCAACGAATGACGAGCCAACAAGAAGAGCAAACTCAACAACTTTCCCGGCAGCAAGAGGAGCTATCCAGTCAGATGAAGAGCCAGCGCGAAGATATATCCCAGCTATCACAACGAATGTCTACCCTACCAGAAGAGTTATCCAGTTCCTTCTTACAGCAAATATCGCATTTGCGCTCCGAAATTTGCACTCTTTGTGACGAGAAAAATTAGCAAGTGGTCAACTTGAATCAGCAAGTGGACAACATGAATCAGCAAGTGACCAACTTGAATCAGCAAGTGACCAACATACGAGACGAGCAAAATCAGCAAGTTGTCAACTTGCGAGACGAGATCAACCATCAAATGCAGTCCGAAATAAGGAAGCTTCAACAAGAACAGGAAGCTTATCGTCGAAACCAGCCCATCCACAACGGCGACGGCGATGCAGATAGGATGGAGACCTGCCACGTAGACGTCGACCGACGAGGAAACGAAGAGGCGACCCAAGTACGAACTACGATGAAACCCCCAACCTTCGACGGGAAGACTTCCTGGCCAAATTACCTGAAACAATTCGACGCAGCGGCCAGAGCTAATGGATGGTCATCCCAGGAGAAGGCATTGTCCCTAACCGTAGCTCTGCGAGGCGAAGCTTTAGACGTCTTGCAATCATTGACACCGGATGAAGCTGACAACTTCGAGTTATTGGTGAATCGTCTAGAGATGCGTTATGGTCAAGCTCATCTACAACCGGTGTACCGAATGCAGTTAAAGAGCCGAAAACAGAAAAATGGAGAAACTATCCAGGAATTTGAAGCGGATGTAGCAAGAATGGTACGACTTGCGTATTCAAATGCAGCGAAGGATTTCCTGGAGTGCCTAGCAGTCCAAACCTTCACCGATGGTCTTCGAGACGACGAGTTGCAGCGCGCTGTACGGTTGGCGCGGCCGAAGACCCTTGTGGACGCCTTGACCATTGCCCTGGAGTTTGAGGCGGCGACGGAGGCCTCGCGTGGAGTTGCTCGACTAAGGGAAGTCCCCGGTAACTACGACCATGCTGTTCATTCCGTTTGCGACGTTGAAGCGGTAGTAGAGAGGTTAATGAAGTTATCTCCAAAGAAGGCGCCCAGTGAGATGCTGGAACTGCGGAGAACTAGGCCATATAAAAAATACTTGCCCCCACAAAGAAAAATCTTCTGCTGAAGTACCCCAACAGCAGGAAAACTATAAACGGGTCGACTTCTGGAGGGCGACATCGACCCCAAACATTCCCGGAGCCCCTCACACCATTAAATTGGCAACTCTGCGACATCACGTGGACAGCTTATATGTAGATGGCCTCATTGATGCGAAGAACTTTAGCATGCTGGTAGACACTGGAGCTACGAAAACTATCGTTCGACCATCCATCATTATGCGAAAGAAGATGTGGCCTACCAGTTGGAAACTGCGTACCGCTACCGGAGATTCTGCTAGAGTCTACGGTGAGATACAGGTGACGCTACAGTTTGGTTTAACCTCTCTGGTTTACTCGGTGCTGGTGGCTGACGTTGATGAAGATGTTGTTATGGGCATGGATGTTATGCTCCACTGTGGTTTTCATTTGGATCTTCACCGACGTATCCTTCGTACTGGTAATGAAGAAATATTCCTGCACCGAAAACAAGTTGACAATGCCTCGATTAAGCTAATCGATGATATCGAACTTCCGGCGAGCTGCGAATGTGTCGTCACAGCGCGGTTGGATGGACTGGAGCCAGATGGTGCCCCAGCCATGATAGAGCTGAAGAACCATGACCATGAATTGGGAAAAGGACTCCTTGTGGGTAAGACTCTTGTTAGATCCGCCAAAGAGGTACCCATCCGAGTTATCAACTTGAACGATCATCCAGTTCTTCTCCGAAAGGACACGGAAATGGGAAGTTTAAAACCAGTAATGGCCATAATTCACAAGGTAAACGTTACGGAAACAGATAAGACCAACGGAATTGAACAATTCTTGACAAAATTAGATCCCTCTTTGTCAAAATTAGAAAAGAAACAGGTAAGAGATCTACTTTACCGTTATAAACCTGTATTTAGTTCTAAAAGTAAACTGGGAAGAACTGATGTTGTACAACATAGAATTGACACTGGTGATGCACGTCCGATTCGACAGGTACCCCGAAGGATGCCTCAAGTTAAGAAGGAAGAAGCCGACAGAGCCCTTGACGAAATGATTTAAAATGGCATAGTCGAACAATCCAGTAGTCCGTGGGCTCTCCTGTGGTATTAGTGAGAAAGAAAGACGGATCCATGCGGTTTTGTGTCGACTTTCGAAAGCTAAATGATGTCACTAAGAAGGACAGTTATCCTCTGCCAAGGATTGATGATGCCCTCGACGCTTTGGCGGGTTCTACTCTGTTCTCTACCTTGGACCTTAAAAGCGGATACTGGTAAGTTAAAATGAATCCTGCAGACAAAAAAAAGACTGCCTTTACCAGTGGATCAGGGTTATGGCAATTCACGGTCCTTCCATTTGGCCTCTGTAATGCTCCTGCGACGTTTGAACGACTAATGGAGAACATCCTGCGGGGTTTGTCATGGGAAACTTGTCTAGTTTATCTAGACGACATCATCATAATGGGTAAGACCTTTAAGGAACATTTATCTAACCTGGAAGAAGTTTTTAAAATATTACAGAACGCTAATCTAACATTGAATGTTAAGAAATGCCACTTGTTGCAGTGACAGGTCAACTATTTAGGACATAACGTAAGCAACGATGGCGTTGCTGTTGACCCCGCTAAGATACAAGCCGTTCAGGAATGGCCAATCCCTATCGACAAACATTAGCTCCGGAGTTTCTTGGGTCTTTGTTCCTATTACCGACGATATGTCAAGAATTTTGGAGACATCGCCAAACCCTTGACACGTTTGACAGAACAAGATAAGTCCTTCTGTTGGGATCAGGAATGTCAAGAGGCGTTTGAAATATTGAAGAAACAGCTTACGTTAGCACCTGTTCTTGCTTATCCACTTCCTGATGGTAAGCTTATTCTGGACACCGACGCCAGCAATGTGGGAATTGGAGCCGTCTTGTCACAGCTACAAGACGGTAAGGAAAGAGTGGTTGGTTACTTCAGCAAAACTTTATCGAAAGCTGAAAAGAACTACTGTGTAACTCGGAGGGAACTGTTAGCAGTTGTAAAATCCGTCGAACACTTTTATAAATATCTGTATGGCAGAAAATTCCTGATCAGAACGGACCATGCTAGTTTAAAGTGGTTACTTAGCTTTAGGAACCCAGAAGGACAGATAGCAAGATGGCTCAAAAAACTGCAGGAATATGATGTTGAAATCAAGCACAGACCTGGAACAAGACATCTCAATGCTGATGCACTTTCCAGAAGACCATGTCGACCTGACTGCCCCCATTGTACCCGTATGGAGCAGAACGAGGAAAAACTTGCCTTAGTTAAGGTTGTGCCAGAAAACGAGAGCTCTATGCTGGAGGAGCAACAAGAAAACGATCCCGTTCTGAGAAAAATTCGGGAGTGGAAGAGAATGGACCGTCGTCCGTTGTGGAGAGAGATATCCTCATCCTCTCCTGCTTTAAAAGCATACTGGTCCCAATGGAACTCTTTAATGTTGGACGGAGGGCTTGTTAAAAGACTTGTAGAAAATTCCGAGGGCACAGAAACAAGGAAACAAATAGTGGTCCCAAGAAATGCTGTACCGGAAATTTTAAAACAGATGCATAATGATAGTTCTGGAGGACATCTGGGTATCACGAAAACGCTGCAAAAGATCCGAGATAGATTTTACTGGGTAAATTGCACTAATTATGTTAAAGATTGGTGTCGTAAATGCACTACATGTGCTGCCAGTAACGGTCCGCACCGAAAACCGAAGGCGGAAATGCAGCAATACCTGGTTGGAAGTCCTTTTGAAAGAATCGCAGTAGATGTATTGGGGCCACTTCCACAGACCGATGTAGGAAACAAGTACATCTTTGTTGTAATGGACTACTTCACCAAATGGGTTGAAGCATATGCAGTTCCCAATCAGGAAGCCACCACTTTAGCAGATTTATTGGTTGAAGAATTCGTAAACCGATTTGGGGTACCACTAGAATTACATTCAGACCAAGGAAGAAATTTTGAGAGCAAACTGTTTCAAGAAGTTTGCCAAAGATTAGACATCCACAAAACGAGAACCACAGCGATGCACCCTCAGTCTGATGGAATGGTGGAACGAATGAACCGGACTATAACCAACTATCTGTCAAAAGTGGTGTCAGATTGTCAGAGGGATTGGGATCGACATATTCCACTATTTCTAATGGCAATTCGATCGGCCATCAACGAATCAACTGGCCAAACGCCTGCGAAGGTCCTGTTGGGTAGAGAAATGAGGCTACCATGTGACTTGGTGTTTGGTTGTAAGCCTGGTGAAGAAATGGCACGTGAACAATATGTCGCCGACCTTCAGAATCGAATGGAGAATATACACAACCTAGTGCGTGGAAAACTAAAATTATCTAGTGATCGGATGAAGAGGTACTATGACACACAGACAATGGAAAAGAGTTACCAAGTTGGAGATTTAGTCTGGCTCTATAACCCCCGACGGCGTCGAGGTATTTGTCCCAAATTACGAAAGAACTGAGAAGGTCCATAAACCATCAAGAAGAAGATTAACGATGTCATTTATCGGATCGTGAAAATTCCTAGAGGGAAACCCGTCGTGGTCCATCATGATCGTTTGGCGCCTTACCAGGGAAACCACAGTGGAGATGCGCAGCAACTCCAAGAAGATGGTTTGGCTGGCTCAGGGATTGTGCGGGATTCCGATGTAGAAAATAACATTCCAGGAGAAATAAATCTAAGGAGGGGGCAGTGTAACGGGATAACCGTAAAGGAAGGGACCTTAATTTGAAAGATTGTTGTTGACAGTTGATTTTTAGAAGTTTGTAAAAAAATCAACTGACCATTTTAAATAATGTTTCTAGAAAATTCTAGAAACTTCTAAACACACTGACTAGATTAAATAATGTTGTATATAAGGGGATGCATGGGCAGTTAACGTCAGTTCAAGTTCAAGTATTCACAAGAGTTCATTGTATTGTCAAGTAGTTAGACGTTATCCAGCAGAGTTTAGTGTATCTTAACAATTTTGTAAATAAATTGTGTAAAAAGCCCCCAGAAGTGTTTCAATATTAATAAGACAATAATACATTTAGTTTAAAAAATTCGATTTAATTTTAACATCATTTCGGAAATCAATTTAATATCTAGCGAAGCCAATTTTGCACAACAGAACACACAATTTCCCCTTCTTTTTTCCCAAGTGTCATTGCGAAAAGCGTATGCGTGAATTATCGTCGTTTTTGGCTCTCCTTTTTGTTTTAAGAGTTGAACGAACAACTTAGTGCTATTACCGAATTAAGCAACGCCATTTTGTGAAGGTGAACGTTCTTATCTGGCAGTATTATGGCCATCCTCACGGGATTTTGAATGTCACTTCAGTATTATAATCTAAGCCTCATTTTTGTTTATTCCTATTGTGGTATTTTTGAGTAGGCGATTAGATTTCTCCATATTTTGGAATATAATTAAATGGTGCTTTTCTCCGGTAAGTTATACCTTATGCATAATTATAGAAGAAGCGTGGACAACCGATTAAGAATCACGAAATTTGCTACAGGGTATTAGCGAAATAACATCGCAGATTGGCTGCTTAACCCCTAATCATAATATAAAAAGGGTAAGTGTTTACCTGTGTTTATTCGATAAAATCACGTAAATTTTCATCTATATAATAGCTACACGTACATATCCTAAAAATTGTGTTAAATTTTGGTGTTTTGCTAATATAAGATCTATCGTTTTCTTTTGCGATTAAATTTATTTTGAAATAATTTTGAAACCAGGTGCAGTGAATTCTTTTTATATACGCTTAACCTGTCTTAACTATAATTTAATCTATAAATTTTGAATTTAAATATATTGCATTGTGTTGCTTTATTTTATATAGTTTTTTTTATGGTAATTGGATTTCTAATTTGTAAATTGTATAATGACACACGTGCATCTGGTATATTTGGTTCATTTACTTATTAATTTCATCAATAATTCTGTTATTGTATATATTACTATCTTTTTTTTACACCTTAAAATTGTTTTATCTGTAACTTAATCTATAGTTTTTTTTATTTAGTAGAGTCAGTATTAGCAAATTTCACGTATCTTTCATAAATATTAATTCATGTTGGAATTTTGGCTAAATGTGCTTTTAAACTAGAGTTTTGGACCTGGCGAGTAATTTGTTTTGGACCTGGCGAGTAAATTGTTTTGGACCTGGTTAGTTATGTTTTTCCTTGGATCTGGCTAAACTTGTGGTAGCCTTGTGGACAATTGCAGGCAGTAGTGCAAGATCAGCTCACTACTGGGGAATCAACACCGAGCCTCACCATCATCGGAGCAGCAGGCTATTAACGAAAGCCTCACTACCAGATCTTTGGCGCCAGGGGCGTCCTTTAATCAGATAAGCCAAAATTTCATTTTAAGGTTAAGGCATTGTATAAGACTGACCCAACCATTGTTTAAGTTGTTGGTCAAATATTGTTTATTTATAGGAGTTACTAATTTTGAATCTTATCATATTGCGCTGGGTGATCACTCATTATTAAATCTGCCAAGGTTTTGGCGTTATTTGTTGATCTAAATTTGCTGATCTTATTTGCTGATTTATTTACGTGTTTTCTGTATTAGATATATATTGTGTAACTTCACTGTTGGGTTTATTATAGCGGGGGTTATTTTCGTTAATATAATAGATAGATCTAACTTTGTATTTTTACTCAGATCATCACCCACTCACCAAATTAACTATTTAATTAATTTTATTTTGCTTATTATCTGGATTCAAAAGAATCAGTTATTTCTCTCCAGTAAGATAGGTCAGTGCCTGGAACATCAGGGGTTTCCGATTTATACCGTAAAATCGGTGGCGCGACTCACATTATTTTGTTTTGTATTACCCTCTACGGCTAAGCTGGGCACAAATTTGCCAGTAGAGAAACCACTTACCAATCTTAGCTGGAGTTGGCAACTTGTTCTGGAAAACTCAACCTTTCTTTTTATTTTAAATCTAAATTTAATTTATTTCATTGAAAGTTTGTGACAAATTTTTGGCGCCCAACGTGGGGCCCATTTTTTTTTAAATTGGGGCGTATTTTGTTTTAATTGGTTAAATTTTTTTTAATTGGGGCGTAAATTTTCTTTTATTGTGCAAAATTTTCACTTTTATCTTGTTATTGAAAAGGATTTTAATTGGTGAGCTGAGTAAGACTGAGTAACTTTGATGACTTTTGTGTATTTACCGCAGATATTTTTATTATTACTATCTTTTTTTTATGCTAAAACATATTTCGCATTTATTGAATTTCCGCTAACACCCTAGCGATCTTAACAACTGTATCGTTACGCTTTCGTTGTAGAACATAGTCGACATCCGCATTAACTGTCGTGTAACTATTCGTTAATTTGTTTTTTTTTTGTATTTTTCTTCTGTCATTATTATTTATAGTCAATCATCCCATACAGCGGGGAAATTTATCATTTTAATCGTTTTAAATTATCGTTGTTACCGTTAAATTTTATCGTAATTTTAATAAACCATGGATTATAAAATAGACATTTCTTACCTAATGAAGGACATGTTGATGTACGAACTCGCGGTACGTGAAATAACTGCCGATTCTAAACAAACAGTGGACCAATTACGGGCTGCCTTGCGGCCCATTTTAAAGATGGAGAAAATGGGAACATTCACCACCCCTCCGTACCCCTTTGCATTCGAAGATGAAACCAAGCAAAATAAAACCTTCCTGGAACAGGCAAAAGAGGCAATGCCGACCGCTGGAAGCGAGTATTCCCAAACGAAGTATAACTCCACGCTTTCCAAATTGGTGCACATCTACCACCGGGTTAATCGGATACCGGAGATTGGATTGGACGTGAACGAACGGACGAAGAGAACGAAGTGGATCATGGAAGCACTAGCAGCCCTGGATACATTGGAATCGGTAAGCTAGGGATGTGGACTATTTTTGGGAAAGTGTTTAAAACCATGCATAAGTACCAAATATAGCCTAAACTACTTGTTATTATTTTTTTACTACAACTAATAGCTTTAAAATAAGTTATTTAAAATTCCATTTCAAATTTCGTGCCAAAACGAGGATATCTGTGAAACGCCCGCTGTGACGTCACTTGCTCCTAAACATTGTCGAAGTTGTATGTAATAGAAAGTTATTTCGTAGTTTTGTGTTAATAAGATGGATTTTACATTTTATACACATAAAGTTTAAAGTAAAAACAGTAATAATATTATCCAAATATCAACAAACACCATATTACTTGACAGCGAAAATTCTTGTTTGGAAACAAGTGACGTCACACATTTTGTTTGGTGTTCATTGTCACGTGACTTGAGAGTGAAATATTTAATTATTACATTTTATTAAATAAAAAATTAATCCCCTGTTTATTGAAGAAAATATTGTGTTTTTTATTATTTTTATTATAGAAACTAACTTTTCGTGGTGAAATTTTATACTTATTTGAGTACAGTCCACATCCCTATTGAGCCACATCCTGCAGAAACCGGAGGATAACGTCACTTCCACACCCACAGCTTTCCACTCAAGGCTATCGAATTCACCACAAAGAACGAAGCCTCATACCATCGATAAGTGGAACCTCAAATTCGACGGAGAAGAAAAAACATCTATTCACAATTTTCTCGAGCGAGTTCAGGAACTGCGAAGGGCTCGCAACATTTCAGAACGACAACTGTTCGACAGTGCCATCGAACTGTTTTCAGGCAAAGCTCTGCAGTGGTATCGAGCCAACTCTCATAGGTTCGTCGATTGGACCAGCCTATCAGAGCTGCTTCGACGCCATTTCGAGCCACCAGACTATCGAATTTGGTTATTTCGCGAGATGCTTGATAGAACGCAGGATACTTCTGAAAGTATTATCGACTACCTAACCTGAATGCAGATGTTGTTCCGACGTCATGGAGGGCTGACAGAAGAAGTCCAGCTGGATATTATTTCACGAAACCTGTCACCGTTCTATACTACCCAACTTCCTGTGGTGACAACTCTTGAGGAGTTGGAGACCGAATGCTTAAAGCTGGAGACCAAGAAACATCGAGTCGACTCATATGTTCCACCGTCCAGGAGGAAGAACCAATTCGTAGAACCGGATTTCGCCTTCGTGGAGAGTAGTCCCAGAACATCGGAACCGATACCTTCGATGGAGGAAATCAATCAAATCGACGCTCCTCGTGATAGACCACCTAATAGGAACGCGGTTTGTTGGAATTGTCAACAGAAGGGCCATATAAATCGGAATTGCCCAAATTCGCGGAAAATCCACTGTTACCGCTGCGGAACACCAAACGTGACCGTGAGAGCATATCCCAAATGTTCGGGTTCGGGAAACGGATCAAGGGAGAACCGTTAGGTCGCGACCTTCCTCCCCATACTTCATTAGTGACCAATCCGCGTGATTTAGCTCATAAAACTCTATTAGATTATGTAATTGCGCACGCGCAAGGTGACCAACGACCTTATTTGAGAATAGAAATATCCGGGTACCCTATATTAGGATTACTTGATTCGGGTGCTGGTCGCACGATTGTGGGATTACCAGGGTATGAGTTACTCTTGCGATTAGGGTTACGACTCATCAAGCAACCTACCACCTGTACTGTGGCAAATGAAGAATCATGTACCAGCATTGGGTGTATTAAAACACCTGTGACGCTCATGGAAAAGACCTGCATGGTAGACATAATGGTATTACCTCAACTTTCCCACAAACTCATCTTAGGGATAGACTTTTGGAGAGCGATGGCGATCATCCCTGATCTAAAGCAAGATGTCTGGCGATTCTCGGACACTCCAGTCAACATTGATGTAGCCCTCGTCCAAGGGATGGATCACCTAACTTCCGAGGAAAAGGAAAAACTGGAGGTATTGGTAGAACAGAAGATAGATGCAATGGGTATAGGACTCGGTTGCTGTAAGGTAGCTGAGCATAAGATCATATTAGAGCCAGGAACCCGACCGATTAAACAACGTTATTATCCGGTCTCACCATACAAGCAGAAAATCATCAAGGATGAAATAACCGAGATGCTGAGTTTAGGCGTGATAGAGAGATCTACTAGTCCATGGTCCAGCCCCGTGTGCTTGGTACGAAAAAAAGATAACACCTTCCGGTTTTGTGTTGATTATCGGCAAGTAAATGCTGCAACTCGTAAAGACGCATACCCCATACCGTATATTTCCACCATACTCGATCGGTTGAGAGACACGGTACATTAGTTCCATCGATATCAAATCTGCGTTCTGGCAAGTACCACTAAGCGAGGCGTCACGAGAGTACACCGCTTTCACCGTACCTGGGAGAGGGTTGTTTCAGTTCCGCCGAATGCCATTCGGGCTATCTAACGCCCCTGCCACCTGGCAACGAATTGTAGACACTATCTTGGGCCCAGAGCTGGAACCGAATGTTATGGTATACCTGGATGACATAATAATCATCTCTAACGCATTCAAGGATCATCTCAGACTGCTAGAGGAGGTATTCGACCGTCTAAGGAGAGCAGGCCTAGTAGTTTCCAAGGACAAGTGCAATTTCTGCAAGCCACAACTTAGGTACCTGGGATATGATGTGGACGACAAAGGATTACGACCAGACCTGGAGAAGGTAGAGGCCATCGTAAATATACCCCCGCCGCGGAATGTCAACGAAATCCGACGGTTTGTAGGGACCGCTTCGTGGTACAGACGGTTTGTGCCAAATTTCTTTTCTCTTTTGGCCCTTTTATTGAAATTGATCAAGAAGAACGCTAGATGGCATTGGACAAGTGATTGTCAGGAATCCTTTAATGCACTGAAGGAATGCCTGGTTACTGCCCCTATCTTGACAGCGCCAGATTTTGAGAAGACCTTTTACTTACATACTGACGCTTCCAACTACGGCCTTGGTGCTGTTCTATCACAGCAATTCGAAGAAGGAGAGAAGGTGATCTGCTATCTATCGAGATCATTGTCAAAACAGGAGATGAAGCTGTCCGTCACAGAGAAGGAGTGCCTAGCAGTTATTTGGGCAGTGGAAAAGTTAAGACACTATTTGGACCACGTTCGATTTGTAGTAATTACGGACCACGCATCCCTCTTGTCGTTACACCGCCTGAAAGACCCCCAGCGAAGGCTTGCTCGTTGGCAGTTGCGACTGCAGCAGTTCGACTACCAATTGATCCATTGGAAGGGGAAAGACCACATAGTCTCGAGCTGTGCCAGAGCCCATTGACGCAATAGATTAATCGGGCACCTGTTGTAGGATCACCTCGACTACGTCGGATAAATGGTATACTTCCATGCTTAAAAGGGTACAAGGCCATCCGTACAAGTATCCCCTGTGGCGTGTATATGATAACGTACTGCTTACGCTAATGAAACCAACTGTCCCGGATTTGTCTCCTACCATGGACAACTGGAAAACGGTAGTCCCGAAGGATGAACGCTTGTTCATTTTGCAACGTTGCCATGATATCCCAGCTTCAGGACACATGGGCGTATTCAAGACCGTAGGGAAAGTTCGTCAAGGCTATTACTGTCCCAAAATGAGAGCCGACGTGGCAAGGTATGTGAAGACCTGTAAATGCTGTGCTAGAAGCAAGGTTGAGCAAAAACCACCAGCGGGATTGATGGGAGATCGACCGGAGATTACAGAGCCCTTCCAGGCTATCAGCTTAGACTACATCGGACCACTACCACGTTCGAAACGTGGCAATCAATACGTCTTAGTGGTTTCAGACTATTTCAGCAAGTCCGTCTTCCTGTATCCTTGTCGGAAGGCTACTGCAAGATCACTAGTTGAGACGGTGGAAGGTTTCTTCCTACTGTTTGGAACACTAATGTCCGTGACGTGTGACAACGGGGTGCAGATGAAGTCCAATGAATTCCGTAAACTTTGCGAGAAGTATAACACCAAGATCTTTTTCACTGCAGCTTACAATCCGCGGGCTAATCCGACTGAACTCCATAACAGGATAATAAAGACCATGCTGCGAACGTATGTAGACCAGAAAAATCATAGGACCTGGCACTAGCACCTGAATGAAATCGGCTGTGCCATAAGGACGTCCCCAAGCGAAACTACGAAGTATTACCTCATATTTGGGAAGGAACATACACTGTATGGGACAGATCATCGAGCGAAGACATCGATCGCAACACCTACTCTCGATACGTACGTTAAAAGTCGTCAAGATGGATTTGTTAAGTTGTACCAACAAGTGAAACAACGTATTGCGGCAACGAGAACACATAACGCTGATCGCTATAACTTACGTAGGCGACTGGTATCTTTCAAATGCGGAGATCAGGTGTGGCGTCGGAATAAAGTTCTTTCGGACGCGCTAAAGTATTACAGCGCAAAATTAGCTCCCACTTATGTAGGTCCCTATACCATAAAAAGAAAGTGTGGCTCTTGGTCTTATGAACTACAGGACGAACAGGGTAATCAAAAAGGCGTCTGGCATGTCCAAGACCTCAAACCATTTTGTGATCCAAACTTGAAACCTTAAAATAACGGTATATCTTCCCTTCGCTGAATTATTTTCCCTCATCTTTACTTTTATTATTATTTTCAGTTAATGTCCTATTTCATTTAGTTTGATTTTGTTTACTTCCCTTTTTTTGTGTGCCCTGTGGCTGGGGGTAGAAGAATTCCACCACCTGAGGATATTCCAGGCGGGGTAGGTAAAAGTCCTCCAACCTTAACACTTCTGGATTCAAGTTGCGTGTACCTTACGTTATCTTCTCTTACCTTACGTTTATCTTACCTTTTGTTATCTTATATTACCTTTCGTACTTGGATCCAGCCCCTTTTCAGCAACTCCATCGTTGATTTCTTTCCGTGTCCTGTGGCTGGGGGTAGAAGAATTCCACCACCCGAGGATATTCCAGGCGGGGTAGGTAAAAGTCCTCCAACCTTAACACTTCTGGATTCAAGTAATTTCCTTATCTTTGCCTTAACTTACCTTACCTTACCTACCTTACCTTACGTTACCTTTATCTTACCTTTACCTTTTGTTGTGGTTACCTGCTTCGTCGACTTTAAATTACCCTCATGGTTTTGGGCCTCTTTTTTGTGTGGCTGTGATGCTACTTTCACGTTTTGTGTGGATTTTGAGGCCAAACCTTTTTTAGTTTTCCCGACTGGGCCATTGGTTTGGGTGTCCGGTGGGAAAAACCTTAGTGGTAGTCGAGAGAGATTCTCTGGAGCGGTTCAGATAATCCTACGAACATCTTACCTTGTCTCTCCTACCACCTTTTGGGATTTGTCGGGGAATTTTGGTCGACTTAGTGGGAAACATGTGTTCTTTACCTTCCTTACCTTCTTATTACGTTACTTGAATCCAGCCAATTCATCAACTCCATCGTTGATACCTTTCTGTGTGTTTTTTTTATTGTCTTTCTTTTCTCTCTCTTGGTTGTCTTTTTCTTTGTTTCGTGTCTCTTTATTTTATTTTTACGTTTTTCTTTGTATTCCTTAAGTAGGTATGTACCTCGATCTTAAACGTATGACTATTCTCAGGTTTATTTTTTTTTTACCCTTGTGTAGCGGAGTGATGTAATAATTAAAAAGGGCTTAAAGATTTTAATGATTGGATAGGAAAGTTAGTTGTTACCTTGATTTGTAGGCGCTGGTTCCCTTCAATTGAGCTCTTCCAGATTCTTAGGCCGCGTTCACCAAAGGTTGCGTAACGCGGGCGGGAATACGATACACTAACCGCTAACCGGCCTTTTTAAGCTTTAGTAATGTTTTACTGGTAATAATTTTGTAAATTATACCGGAACTAACATTGTAATCGCCTTCGGTATGTCCAGTAGATTTTATCTTTTTCTATTTGTATTTTCGAAACAAAAGCCACCGCTTCGTCCGAGGATCTACGCCAAACTCGTTTCCTTCTTATTATTGGAACAACTTAGGAAAAAGGGATAAATAAAGGAGTGGGATAAATAAAATATAATTTAGGGGAGAGAGGAGCAGATTGTAATTAATATTATACTTATAATTATTAATTATAATTTTTAAACTATAAAATAAATAAGCCAAGACGGAACATTCCGCCCGCTTAAAATGAACCATCATTTTACAAACAAAAATGAATTTAAAGAAGTATATATTTAAGCTTCGCCAAATTATATGAGAGAGAGAAAAAAAATTAAAAATTCTACCTTACTACCTAAGTAAAAACTTAAAGTTAAATTAATTGCGAGGTAAAGCGCACACTTTGCTTACAGGGCGCTAAATTAGACCTTTACTGGTCCGGAGGGTTACTACCCTTACGACGCCATCTTTACCGGGGTGTACTTGAGCAACTCGCGCAATGCTCCATTTTAAAGGGGGTAAATTTTCATCTTTAACTAAGACTAGAGTGTCCAAATCTATGTTTACCGTTCTATCGGTCCAGCGACTTCTCTGTAATAAAGTATGAAGATATTCATTACTATAACGCTTCCAAAAGGTTTGATGCATATGTTGCAATAATTGCCATCGTGACAAGCGATTAATTTTAATATGAGCCAAGTCAGGCTCAGGAAAAGAATTTAAGGGTTGCAAAGTTAAAAAATGGCCAGGAGTTAACACATTGAGGTCGTTAAGGACACCTTCTATTTGTACAAGAACAGTATTTAATTCCTCGTAAGTGAGAATTTGTAGACCAACTATTTTAGAGAGATGAGTTTTTACAGAGCAAACACCACTTTCCCATAAGCCACCAAAATTTGGCGCGGCAGCGGGGTTAAAGTGCCAAGTTATTTTTTCTCTTTCAACTGCTAAGTGCATATATTTGTTAATTTCATTCCAAGCACCACAAAAGTTAGTACCTCGATCACTATAAATATCATTAACCTGTCCACGTCGCGAAATAAATCGACGCAAACAAGCAAGGAACGCTTCACTGGTTAAATCAGAGGCCAACTCGATATGTACTGCCTTAGTTGCCATATAGATAAACAGACATACATACGCCTTTAAAACTTTAGCACCACGAGTTCTATTTGCCGTGATAGAAAAGGGGCCGGCATAATCTACACCGACAGATCCAAAGGTCTTAGTAGTTGAAAGTCGAGCAAGAGGTAATTGACCCATTAAGGGTTGAATAGAAAGAGGATTAATTCTAAAACAATAGGCTTGTGTCCAAAAATGTAGTTAGTGATTGATTCTTTCCTTTATTAGATATTTAACCGAAATAACTGAATTTTTCTTCAAAAATCGATCAGGAACATTATTATTTTTTATTTTTTATAAATCTGTACGAATTTGCGCGCGAAAACGCTCTAAACTATCATGGCGTTATGAATGACGTCACACAGTGCAAAACAAAACAAACCGTGAATGGCAGTTGATACATTGTTTTGTTTTATTTAATTTAAAAATGGATTCCACGTTTTACAAGTATTGTGTAGTGCCTGAGTGTAAAAGCACAAGTGTAATGACACCAAATACTTAAATTGTTTGTAAGACTTCCAAACAATAAACAAATACGGAGAAAGTGGTTGAAACTTGCACGGAGAGATGATGCCCATAGTTTGTCTTTAGATTCAAGAATGTACTATAGTGAAGATCATTTTGATGTACCTAAGTATTAAAAAAAAAGAGTGTGCGTGTAACCTTTACGCGCGATTGAAGTAAAACTTGTTGACGTACGTATCGGAAAATAAATATTTAATTACAATTCAATCATATATATTGCCTATATACTTTACAAAAAAAATGAGATGTTATATTTATATTATTCATTAGAAATAGGAATTTGAAAGTTATCATTATTTTTTTTATATATGAAATAATATGTTTATGATAACTAAAATGTGAAACATAGATTTTAGTCTATAAATACCATTAATGTATTTGAAACCGTTTGAAAATTTCATAAATAAATTTCGGAAATTTAAACTCCTCCCATAGCTGAAATTATACAGTTACTTCCATCAGAATCTTCCGTTAGAATCTACCCCTAGTCGTGCCTAAAGAAGTTTTGCTTCAATAATAGGTAAACAATATTAAAAATATACACACATTACGTTTAGAATGTGTGATTTTGTAGCTGTATCTACCTTATTGTAATACATCACAACACAAGAGCCTTCGATAGTTAGATAACCATTTCATTTTGTAGCATTTTATAGCATATTCCATAAAATTTAAAATCCTGAGTTAAGTTTGTTTCCTTTACGTCTACGAAGGATCTGTTATTGGTGGTAAAAGATCAGCCATCTTGACTAGTGGTTTTATGGCCTTTATCGCTACCTAACCAAACCTAAAATAAGTATAAGAAAGTGTTAAAATATTTTGAATATTATTATGTTATGAACAAAAACGTGCAACATGCTTCTTTACTCAACGTAAAGATTCCGTATAAACAATTATTTACTATCATAATATGTATGTATGTATATAAACTTACTTAATCAAATCATAATGAATGTGGCTGTCTCGTCATTTTTTCATTTTTGTCATTTTTCTTCAAATCTTTCTGGCGCTTATAATATCCCCTTTGACGTTCACAATTTCTTTTTCTTTTTAGCTCTTTAAGTCTATAAAACGAAAATAGCTAGGTATAAATAATAGGTATAAATAATTAGGTATAAATAGTGTAATTACTCACCAAAAATAAAATTTATGCATATAGAGTACCTACCTATTCACTCATTTTCAATCAATATTTTTTCATCACTTTCTTCATTAATAAATCCACATTGTTTATTCATATTTAATACAAACACTTTATACACAAAAAACTATTTATATAAGGCAATGTATTTCGATTGACAAGATGATCAGCTGTCAATTCATACAATTACAGATTTAATTTTATTTAATATAGGAGGCAAAATCGCATGAGCGCCGCCAGGATTATTTTCAGGGGGTGCATCTGCATCTACACACTATTATGATCTAATATATATATAGAATGTAGAATGATTTGGACAGCAACCGCGACGCCTTTAGTTTTTATTTAAACAATAATTTAATAAAAAAATTAAAAAAATATATAATTTTCTGGTAAATTCAGGTATTTTCTTTCATAGCAGGGGGGTGCAAGCGCACCCTCTTGCACCCTGCTGCCGGCGCCCATGCAAAATCGTGTCAGTATTAGGTTTTGTTTCCGGTTTCTGTTATTAGAATGACGTCACGTCCGTTAGAATAACTTTTTTACTCCTAGTCTCGCTAAAGAAGTTTTACTTCAATAATGATGAATTTCCAGTACCTTGTTGGTACATTATAATGACGAAATAGTTAGATTATAGCTATTTAGTTAATTGAATTATTTGAGGTTAGTTCGGGGTTAATTTGGTTCTGACTTAGTTTCATGTTGTATTTGTTACTAAATACAAGTTTATTTTATTTTGGCAGTTGCCAAACGATATGATTAACTATTAGTCCGGTCAAGTTAGCATCAAAAATAGGGGTAAGGTTACATTAATTCGCACCTTGCTAAAAATTGGCATGAATGTTGGGTACCCTATTATACACAATTTGTCAATTATCCACATCAATGCGAAGTGTGGAAAAAAATTTATTCAAAGTCAAATGTTGCAAAAATTGGTTTTTGAGTTTTCCAGCTAAACGGTAAGTTTTATAATAAAAATAGGTGAGACAAAAATTATTCATCATGCAATTATTTATAAAAATCGTTCTTACACTTTTTTTCCTAAAAATCACCATTTCGGAGATACAGCGATGCAAAATGTTGAAAAAGTTGTATTCTTCATAATATGCATGAAATTACCGTAATATACGTTACAGAACGATAATATAAGTAAAAATATTAATTTTCTTAGCGTATACATACATATTATACAGTTCATTTCAATGTTGAAAGAAAAATATCTCTGTAAAGCAAGCTGATAATGATGTTGATGTCCTGATAGTTGAAACAGCAATAGAACAATTTAACTCGACAAATCCAACTATTCTTGTTGGTGAAGATGTTGGTTTGTTGGTATTACTTACTGCTCGAACGCCAACTGAAAAAATTATTTATTTTTTAAAACCTGGGAAGGCTCAACAACAATTAAAAATATATTCATCCAAGATTTATCTGGTTTTTCAAAATGCCAAATTCATATCTTATTTCTACATGCAGTTACTGGTTGCGACACGACATCAGTATTTTTCAGGAGAGGTAAAAGATCAGTTTTGAAATTGTTTGAGAGACAAGATTTAGTTGATTGTGCTGACGTTTTCAAAGAAAGTACCTCTACTCCACAAGCTGTAATAACCAACGAAATTCGCTTTCTTCTTTCAATTTACGGAGCTCCAAAAAAAATTACGTGCTTAGATAAGTTTTGATACGTATCTTTTGCAAAAAATACGTATAAAAAGAAACAAGTACAATTAGCTTGTCTTCCTCCAACCTCTGCTTCTGCTCATTAACATCTATTTCGGGTATATTATCAAGTTTAAGTATGGCATGGTAATAAACTAAACCCAGAAGACTGGGAATGGAAGTTAATTGACAATATATTGAAACCAGTTCAGACTTTACTCTCTCTTGCACCTGAAAAACTCCTCAATTCAATTTTTTGCAATTGCAAAACGTGTAATGCTAAATGCGGATTTAAAAAAAATTGGTTTGTTTTGTTCATTAGCATGTATCAGTTGTCGAGGCCAATCGTGGTCCAATGTTGAATCGCCAGTAGAAGAGGATTCTTACGATATAGGCGAGGAGACATCTGATGCATCTCTCTTTGAACAATTAATTTGTACCCAACAGGAAGAAGAAGAAGAAGGAGAAGAGCAAGACAGTATGGATTATGTTCCATTAGAAGAGTATCGATCAGACGCATAATTTTCTCAATTTACGCATTACTTACACCGCTCTTGTTATTTACAATAGTACCATTTTCAATTTAATACAATAGCTTTTTAACTCAACAGAAGCACAATAGATCGTGGGATAGGCCTACCAGGGAAACGACGTAAAAAAAACGCGCCATGTATACTCACGGGTGGCGCGGAAACCTGTGCATATTATGAAGAATACAACTTTTTCAAAATTTTGCATCGCTGTATCTCCGAAATGGTGATT
Organism: Altica lythri; assembly: GCA_964028335.1. Lineage (NCBI taxonomy): Eukaryota > Metazoa > Arthropoda > Insecta > Coleoptera > Chrysomelidae > Altica > Altica lythri. The sequence goes on from OZ034803.1 coordinate 54,021,115, forward strand.
CTTAGGAAAAAAGTGTAAGAACAATTTTTATAGATAATTGCATGATGAATAATTTTTGTCTCACCTATTTTTATTATAAAACTTACCGTTTAGCTGGAAAACTCAAAAACCGATTTTTGCAACATTTGACCTTGAATAAATTTTTTTCCACACTTCGCATTAAAGTGGATAATTGACAAATTGGGTATAATAGGGTTCCCAACATTCATGCAAATTTTTAGCAAGGTGCGAATTAATGTAACCTTCAATGTCTATTTTGACCGGAGTATATATGGAATATCATATCATTGGAAAAGTATCAAGAGTGTGCATGAAATCAGTTTGCATTCCAACGAAATTCGAGTGCCAAGAAGACAGACAAAAGCGAACAAGCAGCAGCATTTCATCTCACAAAGATACTTCTAATATCACTTCAAGTATATATCTACCTAAATTATCAGTTATATTATTTTTACCTTTTTTAATTTTCTTTTGTTTATTTTCAGATAACCAGTTGGCAGAAAAAAATGTGGAAAATATGATTATAAGTAAAACAGCAGATAAGTCAGTACAAGCAAAAATCACTGTTTCTCGCTAAAAATGTTCCGAGCATAACAGTCTTAATTCTTGGTAGATTCGTAGAATTTGCTTTGCTAAATCCAGACTACATCGCTAATTATATTAAACCAGTGAAATAGTCGGCAAAACTGGTTATCTATTGTGACAAAATACAAAAAAATTGGGATGTATTTTTCGATCACTACTGTGTTTACTACTAAAACGTCAACAACAACAATGGCTGACGCACTCTGTGACGCAATGCTTTCTGATTGGTGTTCACTGTCACATGACTAAATATATTTTTTTCAGTTTGAAATTCCTTAAAAATAACATTAATCTTTATATTTTATTGTAAATAATAAAGTTCATTGACATCTATTAATAATAACAAAACTATAGATACCACAATAAACCCGATTGATTATTAGTGGACACAAGCCTATTGTAGCACTTTGAGATAACTCTTCGAATAGTTCGTCTATAAGAGATGATCCAATATTTCTGAGACAGTAAATATTGTAGAGTTTGAGGACCTGGATGTAAATAAATTTTATGAGTATATTCTATGATTAAATTAGTTAAGCGATGGTTAGAGGGAAGCAATATTGGATGTTGCTTATCATACAGCAACTTAGCATTTTTTAAGCGACCTCCAACGCGCAAAACACCATTTTCCAGAAAGGGGGTGAGTTTTCTAAAAGGTTTAGGGAGGCGTTTTTCTGATTTTAAAGCTGAAATTTCTTCGGAAAAAACCTGATGTTGTACCAATTTTATAAGGAACAAAAGTGCATCTTCTAACTCAAAAACAGAAAAATTTGTGTTTTTTTTATTTGTGGGGTATCTACAATTATTAATAAATCTTAGTATATAGCACATAGATCTTTGTATATTATGTAAACTGGAAAATCGATTTAGAAATTTATCTACATCAGAAACGTTAGTAAAGAGTGAGAAAGTTGTTTTGCGACGTTCTTCAGAGGGTTCATAAAGTTCAAAATTACTTTGTGGCCAAGTGTTAGAGGGTTTACTAAGCCAAAAGGGCCCCGCCCGCCAAAGGGTATTGTTCAGTAAATCTAGCGGTAAAAGACCGCGCGAGCCAGGGTCCGTGGGATTATCTTTAGAGACTATATGATGCCAGTTAGAGGGAGGTATTTTTTCTTGTATATAGGCAACTCTATTTGAAACAAAAGTATTCCAATTGCGCGAATTACCTTTTAACCAACATAAGACAATGGTACTATCTGTCCAGGCAAAAACATTAGAGATATAAATTTTATGATTATAAATTTGTTGAACAAAATAAAGTAAAGAGCTGAGCAAAACTGCACTGCATAACTCGAGGCGAGGGATAGATAATTTTTTTAAAGGAGCTATGCGTGATTTTGCAATAACAAAATGAGTTTTAATTGAATAATTCTTTTCTAAGACCCTAAGGTACACTACAGCACAATAAGCATTTTGACTAGAGTCACACATGCCATGTAATTCAGCAGATAAGAGATTTTTGACATTAATAATTTGACGTGGAAATTTTATGTCAGATAAAACATGAAGTTGGGAGCTTATTTTATTCCAAGAGTCAGAAATATTTGGGGGAACTTGAGAATCCCATTCAATTGCACTAACCCAACAATTCTGTATTAAAAGTTTTAGAGTAACAGTTAGAGGTACGAGAAAACCGAGTGGGTCATAAATGCGTGCGAGTTCTGACAACATATTTCTCTTAGTACAGGGCAAATTTCTAGGAGCTACTTTAAAAGTAAAATGATCGGATTTAAAATTCCATAAGAGACCTAAAACTTTAAGGGTAGATTGAGAGTCTAAATCAAGAGAACATGGATCAACTTGACAATCTGAGGGGGGTAAGTGAGACAAAAGAAGAGGGTGGTTGGACGCCCATTTACGCAAGACAAAATTACCTGTTTTGAGAACAGATATTAAATCATTTTGGAGTTTTAGAGCTTCGTCTAAAGAATTTTGACCTGAGAGTAAATCGTCTATGAAGATATCGTTTTGTAAAGTTTCACAAGCGAGAGGAAAATCTTTTTCTTGTTCTCGTGCTAGCTCTTTGATTGTTCTAAGTGCTAAATATGGACTAGAACTGACACCAAACGTAACCACTTGCAATTCAAAATCTTGAATAGGTTCTGAGGGTGAGAAACGGTACAAAATTCTTTGATAGGGTGTGTGTTTTGGATTAATTAAAATCTGACGATACATTTGTTTAATATCTGCGAAGAAAACTATTGAATGGAGTCGAAATTTTAACAAAATAGAGACAATGTCCTGCTGCAATTTGGGTCCCGTTAAGAGGCAATCATTTAAGCTCTTATTATTTAAATCCACTGCGCTTGCGTCAAATACCACTCTAAGTTTTGTGGTTGAACTCTCTGCTTTAATAACACAGTGGTGTGAAATATAATAAAAATTATTTGTTGACTCAGTAGGGGGAGATACATTTTTCATTTGGTTTAAGAGTAAATATTCTTTTAAACACTCGCTATATTCAGCGTAAAGAGAAGGGTTTTTTAATAATCTTTTTTCTAGAGAAATAAATCTTTTTAAGGCAATATCTCGAGATCCCGAGAAAGAGGGTTCGCCCCCCTTGAATGGTAATTCAACAACGTACCTTCCATCGGTATTCCTAAATGTTGAATTTTTAAAGCTTTCTTCGGCGTTTAAATCGTCTGCAGAGAGTTTTGAGGTACTGGGCACGTCTTCTAAAGCCCAAAATTTTTTAACAGAATTTTCAAGAGAGGATTCTTCAGTAGTTAAAAAAGTATCTATTGAGGGAGTAAAATATTGAGTATAAATTTTTCCCATGATTATCCAACCAAATATAGTGTCGAGGGCCACTGGTTTATTCAAAGTGGTGAATTTAGAGCTACCCTTAAGTAGAAAACCAAAAATATCGGCTCCTAAGAGAATGTCTATTGGACTAGATTTATAAAAGTTAGGATCCGCTAAATGCAAATTAGAAAACTCAGAAAAGCTTTCTTTGAGTAAAGAAGTAGAGGGTTGATTAGGACAAATTTTGGGTAAGATTATAAAATCTAAAGTATATTGAGGATCGGGTATACCTACAGGTTTTATGATACATTCACAAGTACCCGAAGACTGAGAGCGAGTTTGAGCTATCCCACAAATATTGGTGGAGTTCGGATAAGAGATTAAGCCCAATTTCTTAAAACACTTAGAAGTGATAAAATTGCTTTGAGAGGCAGAGTCAAGAAGAGCGCGCATAGGCCTGAAATTTCCAAAAATATCTTTTACTTCCATAATAGTTGTAGAAAGTAATGTGGTTTTCGAAACCTGTGAGATCAGACTAGAAATGTCATCACCCGGATTAAAAGTAGAGTTTGAGAGAGAGCAATTTGAAGCATTATTTTGAGTAACTGAGCTTTGTGTATTAGAGATACAACAAGTATTTTGCACATTTGAGAGAGAAGCTTCAGTTGAAGAATTATTATTTTGGGGGGTATAAATATTTTGAGGAGTACAATTATTCTGAGGAGTATTATTATTTTGAGGAGCATTATTATTTCGAGTCTTAGCGTCCATATGTAAAAGAGTATGATGTTTACGAGAGCAAGTTTGACAAAATATCTTACTATTACAATGCCAAGCGAAATGTCTGGTGCCCAAACAGTTGGTGCACCAACGTTTTTCTTTAATGAGGCCAAATCGCTCGGATGGGGGTTTGGCCAAAAATACAGGACAATTATATATGTCATGTTCGTGCGTACACAATTGACAGCTTCTTTTATTTGGGGTTGAGAAATTATTGGAATTAGCGACGAAACTAGCAACAGGTCTTGCCTTAAAATTATTATTATTCTGAGAGTTAGATTTCTAATCATTAAATTTGAAATTATTTTTTTGTTTTTCAAAATCATTTGATTTACCCTTAAAATAAGTGGAATATGAAACTGTATCAAGAGCGGCGCATTGCTTATTTAAAAATGAAACTAAAATATCAAATGTTTTATTCTTATTGTTCACATCTTCCAAATCAGATCCACATTCTAATTCGAAGCGTGTAGCAGTGCTCTGGTCTAACCTATCAATAAGCATGTTAAACAAAATAAAATCCCAGGAGTTCGTGGGATAACCAAGATTTTTTAGCACTGAGAGATTTTCCAAAAACGTATCAATAAGAGTCCTTAAAGCAATGGCATTCTCGGGATTAGAGATTCTTTTGGTTGATTCTAAAGAAACCCAATGGCTATGAGCAATTAGGCGAGGGTTGTCATATCTTTTCTTTAACGCTTGATATGCTACTATATAATTATTAGCTGTCAATGGAGTACATTTTACGAGAGAAAGAGGAGCTCCTTTTAGGTAGGTTAAAAGATAATTGAATTTTTCTATATTAGAAATGGACGCATTATTATGTATTAGAGAGTCAAACATATCTATAAACGTTTGCCACATTTGGAGGTTACCATCAAATACCGAAATTTGTATCTTTGGTAGTTTTGCATTCGGTTTGGCAGAGGGAGTGGTTTAAGCCTCAGGTTGCGCAAATTTAACTTGTGCTAGCATAACATCAAAAAGAGACGCATGAATTCCTTCAATTTCATATTTCATTAAGTCAAAGTTAATCAAAACGTCTTTTTGCACTTCAAGATCCTCAGTATTATCGAGCCCGGCATAAATAATAATTATGGTATTGTGAATTTTCATGAAATTTTCACAAGTTGTTTCCAGGCTTTTAAAATGACACTGAAAGGTAGCATGTTTATCGGCATCATTTTCGGCAAGTTTAGCAAGTGAGTGCAATTGTTGCATTTTAGTAATATCAATATCGCGTTGAGCTAAATATTGCTTGATTTTCTTAGGATCAGCCATTTTAAAGAAATAAGGCTCAAAAAAGAATATATATATATATAAATTTGAAACGTAGCAAATTTCAAGATTTTTATTATTATTTCAAATAAAATAAAGGTTTTGAGTGTTTTATAGCATTAATAAGCGAGAGAGATAACGAAAGAATCAGTAAAATTATTTCTAAATAAAATAAAAATTTTAAGAGTTTTTTGGATAGTGCGTAAGCAAATTTATTTGCTTTAAGATTTTCTAAAGATTAAATATGTAGAGAGTTTGAGGAAAAAATGCGAACTAGAGAGAGAGAGAGAGAGAGAGAGAGAGAGAGAGAGAGACTATACAAAATATTCGCATTAAATCCTCAAAAAATATGTTTACTTACTGGACATAAATTTACCGAAAACATTTATAGTATTTCAAGTTCAAGGTTATAAGTACAGAGAATATTAATATTTAAAATATCAAAATTAAAAAGAATTAATGAACCTTGAAATACGTATATAGCGTAAAAACTTGTAAAACTTATCACCGAAACTCAAATTTTAGCTAGGGGCGATTGACGTAGCAATTTTAGAAAGATAATATAGCGAAACTTAAATATAAAATTTCACAAAAAAAATTGGAATTTCTTTAAAATTACAAAAGAAATTAATATTTTTCAACAAAAAAAATATTATTACAATGGGTAGGTATATAGGAACCAAAAAGGAAGGATCAAATTGAAGGAATCCAAGGTTTGAAGGACCAAAATGTAGCGGAGTGATGTAATAATTAAAAAGGGCTTAAAGATTTTAATGATTGGATAGGAAAGTTAGTTGTTACCTTGATTTGTAGGCGCTGGTTCCCTTCAATTGAGCTCTTCCAGATTCTTAGGCCGCGTTCACCAAAGGTTGCGTAACGCGGGCGGGAATACGATACACTAACCGCTAACCGGCCTTTTTAAGCTTTAGTAATGTTTTAATGGTAATAATTTTGTAAATTATACCGGAACTAATATTGTACTCGCCTTCGGTATGTCCAGTAGATTTTATCTTTTTCTATTTGTATTTTCGAAACAAAAGCCACCGCTTCGTCCGAGGATCTACGCCAAACTCGTTTCCTTCTTCTTATTGGAACAACTTAGGAAAAAGGGACAGAAGAAGAAGTGGGATAAATAAAATATAATTTAGGGGAGAGAGGAGCAGATTGTAATTAATATTATACTTATAATTATTAATTATAATTTTTAAACTATAAAATAAATAAGCCAAGACGGAACACCTTGAGGGGATGTTGTCACGTGCATAAATCAGCGTCAATATATTTAAAAGGAAAGTTAAGTGTTTTAGCGCGATTGCTAGCCTCTTAACGGGTTCTGGTCACCGTTGTTAGTATGCATTGTTTTGCCTTGACTCGTATGGAGAGTAGTTCGATTGTTTAGATCGATAATGGCAAGCGGAGCAGTTGGTGGTATGAAATTCAATGGTGGAATAAATGTTACAAAAATAAATTTTGAAACATGAAATAAAGGTAAACAGGCAAGATTGCCGTTTCCAAATAAAGGGTCACGTGCAACAAAAGTTTTAGAAATTGTGCACAGCGATGTTTGTGGTCCTATGGAAACCAGATTATTAGGTGGAGCTAAATACTTCCTTACATTTCAGGATGATTTTAGTAAAATGGCATTTGTTTACTTTCTCAAAACAAAAGACCAGGTATTTGAATATTTTAAACCGCGATACAATCAACTGGAAAAAAAAATTAAAATTATTAGAACTGATAATGGTGGAGAATATTGTGGAAATATGTTTGAAAATTTTTTAAAAAATTCAGGTATATTGCATCCAAAATCAAATGCTTATACTCCAGAGCAGAATGGTTCTGCTAAACGCTTGAATAGAACCATTATGGAGCGTGCTAGATGCTTGTTATTGGATGCAAAACTTGATAAAAGATTCTGGGCAGAAGCAGTCAATACTGCAGTATATCTGCGTAACAGAAGTTTAGTTTCAGGAATTAATAAAACACCATTAGAAGCATGGTGTGGTAAAAAACCAGATATTAGCCATATAAGGTTATTTGGCAGTAAAGTTATGGTAGATAATCCTAAAGAAAAGAGACTAAAATTAGAGACGAAATCAAGAAGAATGATTTAAGTAGGCTACAGTGAAAACACTAAAGGATTTAGATTGTACAATCCAGAAAATAATGACATAATTATAAGCGGTGATGTTGTTATTATGAAAGATATTGAAGAAGAGGTTATAGTAGAAATTACTAATGCTGTACCAGATTCAGTGGGGGATGTTACCGAAAATAATGCAATAGAAAACTCTGAAAGTATCCTTGAGGGTTCTGAAAGTGAAGATACTAGTGATGAGGATTATATTCCTGACCACCATGAACCAATAGTATCAGCAGTAAGAAAATCACAAAGAACTCCAAAGGTGAAAGAGTATAATGATTATGTAACATATATGTGTATGACCGGTAATGAACTAGATGACCCTGCCACAATGGAAGAAGCGTTATCGAGGCCAGATGCAGAGGAATGGAAATCTGCAATATCCAAAGAATTGCAGAGTTTTGAAGAAAAACAAGCATGGGAAATAGTTGATTGGCCAAGTGATTCTTCAGCAACGATTGTAAAGTGCAAGTGGGTATTTAAAAGAAAAGTTAGTGGTGATAGTGAAGTGAGATATCGCGCTAGATTGGTAGCAAAAGGTTTTTCCCAGAAACCGGGAATAGATTATGACAAAACTTTTTCACCAGTCATAAGACATTCTAGTTTAAGGTTACTTTTTTCACTTTCAGTAAAGTAAGGTTTAGATATACATCACTTAGATGTAAAAACAGCTTTTTTAAATGGTTACCTGCCTGAAAGAAAAAGTATATATGCCATTGCCAGAGGGTTTTGATAATTTGGATTCGAATAAATGTTTAAGGTTAAATAAGGTAATATACGGACTTAAACAATCTTCCAGAGCATGGAATGATAGAATAAATAAGGTTTTGATTGATTTAAATTATCAAAGGTCTGAATATGAACTCTGTTTGTATACTAAAAGGGAAAATAAAAATATTACGGTTGTTGCAATATATGTAGACGATTTTTTTGTTTTCTCAAATAATAAAAGTGAATTAAGATATTTAAAAAGAGAATTAAGCTCTTAATTTGGATTAAAGATTTAGGTAGAATTAAAGAATGTTTAGGGATGCAAATAGATTTTGATTCTAATGCAGGAGTTGTTATTCTGAGTCAAAAACACTATATAATTCAGTTGTTACAGAAATTTAATATGTTAGATGCTAAATCAGTTAAAACTCCAATGGAGACTAAGTTAGATTTATCAGATAAGGATACCGATGTAACTATTAGAGCTCAGTTCCCTTATCAAAAGCTTATTGGCAGTCTTATGTATTTATCGGTTTTAACAAGACTTGACATATCATTTACTGTAAGTTTTTTGAGTCAGTTTAATGATAAATACAATGAGGGTGTCACGTGCATAAATCAGCGTCAATATATTTAAAAGGAAAGTTAAGTGTTTTAGCGCGATTGCTAGCCTCTTAACTGGTTCTGGTCAGCGTTGTAAGTATGCATTGTTTTGCCTTGACTCGTAGGGAGAGTAGTTCGATTGTTTAGATCGAGAATGAGGCGGTGCTTTAACTGTTTAAGCTAATAGCGAAAATTTAAAATTAAGTAAACAAGTGCATTGATTTCTTTTGATATTAATAAGACAATAATACATTTAGTTTAAAGAATTCGATTTAATTTTAACATCATTTCGGAAATCAATTTAATATCTAGCGAAGCCAATTTTGCACAACAGAACACACAATTTCCCCTTCTTTTCTCCCAAGTATCATTGCGAAAAGCGTATGCGTGAATTATCGTCATTTTTGGCTCTCTTTTGTGTTTTAGGAGTTGAACGAACAACTTAGTGCTATTACCGAATTAAGCAACGCCATTTTGTGAAGGTGAACGTTCTTATCTGGCAGTATTATGGCCATCCTCACGGGATTTTGAATGTCACTTCAGTATTATAATCTAAGCCTCATTTTTGTTTATTCCTATTGTGGTATTTTTGAGTAGGCGATTAGATTTCTCCATATTTTGGAATATAATTAAATGGTGCTTTTCTCCGGTAAGTTATACCTTATGCATAATTATATAATGCTTTACCTTGATACCGTCATTCGATTATAGAGCGATTACTAAGAGTTCGTTACGAAGAAGCGTGGACAACCGATTAAGATTTACGAAATTTGCTACAGGGTGTTAACGAAATAACATCGCAGATTGGCTGCTTAACCCCTAATCATAATATAAAAAGGGTAAGTGTTTACCTGTGTTTATTCGATAAAATCACGTAAATTATCATCTATATAATAGCTACACGTACATACCCTAAAAATTGTGTTAAATTTTGGTGTTTTGCTAATATTAGATCTATCGTTTTCTTTTGCGATTAAATTTATTTTGTGTAACTAACTTTATCAGACATAAATAAACCCAGCTAAATTACTAATTTTAAATTTTAATAGTTATTATTAATTTTTATACAAACTATTGGAAATAATTTTGAAACCAGGTGCAGTGAATTCTTTTTATATATGCTTAACCTGTCTTAACTATAATTTAATCTATAAATTTTGAATTTAAATATATTGCATTGTGTTGCTTTATTTTATATAGTTTTTAAAGTTATACTTCTATTCGTACACCCTGTAGAACAAGATTGTGTAAAGTTAAATGGGAAAAATCATTACATATGTAATGGTGTGAGTAAGAGAGAGACAGAAACACTTATAAGATTTATTGGTCGGTAAAAACAAAGATAAAATATATACCACATGTTATTAGTCATAACTATAAATCCTTTGAATACCGTTTAAACATTCAGTACATTGAAAAGGGATAGATATACAAAAAACAGTCTGAACTAATGTATGAATATCATAGTGACGGACCACATGATTATTTGACAGATTATTTTATAATTCTGTCACGTAAGTATACAAGTTACATAACCGAAATAGATGACGATGCTTAGAAAAAGTGTTAACGTTGTACTTTTATACAACATTATAAATTAATGTAAATGTAATAAAATTTCAGATCTTTTTATTTCATTGTAGAATAAAGTTCTCAAAATTTAAGTTCGATTTTGTTTTTAAAAAGTGCTTTTCTCGTTAGCAGAACGTAAATGGCGCAGTCAGTAGGATACTTCAGAATTTAATCGTATCGAACGGTGAATTTTTCGTATTAACGAATTAACTGAGTTCCGAACTTTGACGTGAATTTACCGTGAAAATTCGAGTGAATATCGAATTTTGTGTTATTTTCACCGAACGTTTAGTGCTAAGAAGGGAAGTAAACAAAATCGACCTATTTGGGAGAAGAACAACATCGTCCAATCCCAAAAATTCAGGAACGAACAAAAATCGTCTAGTACTGAATCAATCCACTGGGAACAGAACAAAAATCGTCTGGTCCTAAGGAACCATCCTGGATAAGAACAAGAATCGTCTAATCCTGGAAATTAGTGTAAGAAGAATGAAAATCGTAATTCTACTAGAGTAAGCTCATTTTATTTTTTATTTCCTATTATTATTTTATTTTTCCGTTAACTAAAAGCGAAAGTAATTATAAGTTTATTATAAATCAAAAATTTAATGACTGATAATTTCGATATTGAAACTTTAAATAATTTAATTGAAAATAACCTTAGTTTTAGAGAAAATTTAGAATATAACACTGATAATAGTAGTGATAGTAGTAGTAGTAATTCAGATAGCGAAAATTTAGATATGGCTACCCCAACAGTAAATTACCAATTATTAAAATTATATCTAGACTCTATCCCCCCATTTGACGGAAACCCACATACACTGACGATATTTATAAGTAATTGTGAAAGTTTAATATCAGTATTTGCGAGTAATACAGACGCTGCATTAAATACCTTTTTATTAAAAGCAATTATCGGTAAATTAACAGGACGAGCTCAAATTTTAATTGGTTCGAGAACTGAACTTAAAACTTGGACTGAAGTAAAAAATGTTCTAAATTTAAGCTTTGGTGACCAACGTAGTATTGATTGTCTAGTTCAAGACCTTATTAATTTGAGACCGCACAAAAATGAAACCCCGTATAATTTTGGCATGAGGTGTCAAGATTCCCGCAGTTTAATAATTTCGAAACTAAATTCTTTGGTCATACCCGATAATGAACGTACCCTTCAAGTACGTAATTACGATAATTTGGCATTAAAAACTTTCATTAGAGGATTACCTTTACCTATCCAAACAAATGTTCGTCTTAGATCTCCCGATAGCTTGGAGAAAGCTATGAGTCTCGTTATTGAAGAAGAAAATTTTCTATATTCAACCCAACGTGCTAACAATATAAATTCAAATACATCATATAAGCCCAATGTTCGTATCACTCCCGCACGAAATCCAATCAGTAATCATCTACCAAGTTTCAGTCCCAATTTCAATAATCTCAATTCCCATTACAATATTCCAAGACCTCCGATCTTACAACATTTTCCCCCACGCCCTTTTGGTTCAAATTAACATAATTTTGGAAATCCTAATAATTCGTTTAATTGGCGACCAAACAATAATTTTCCCACTCAAAAACACCCTTATTTCCAGAACCAGAATTTTGCACAGAGACAACAAAATTTTAACCAAACTCCAGTCAATAACCCTAGTAATTTTGGGAATCGTTTTAATAGTCCACAAAATTACAAACCAGAACCAATGGATACCTCTTCAGGTAATTCAAGGCTTCAACCTAAATCTAAAATTACTTCGACTGAATTATTTAATCAAATGATCGATAACACCAATCAATCTGAGGAACAATTTCAATTTGATAATCCATTCGAACTTGAAAATTCTCACGATTATCAAGAAATATATGAGATTCAACCTGATTATTATTCTAATTATGAAACTCAATATTACGAAGATAACGACGGTTATCCTCCAACACATGTTAATAGAAATCAAGACATTTATGACGATCCCACACACCTTGCAGAAAATAAAACTCAGACTCAGGATTTTTCTCAAGTTCAAGATCCTGCAAACCCGACGTAATTTTTATAAATGCAATGAAAGCTATTCTACCGTATATAGAAATTCCAGAGATTAACGCGAAATTTATAATTGACACCGGCTCATCAAAATCCCTAATAAATCCTGATTTGGCATACAAATTTTATCGTAAATATATTTTTAAGGAAAACTTTAATATTCAAACGGCCCATAATATTTCATACCACGACGAAGTCGCGCACATTCCACTATTTCCTATTTTTAATTCAAATGAATTTCATAAATTTTATCTATTTCAATTCAGTAATCGTTTTAATGGTATCATAGGCGTAGATCTTCCAAAACAACTAAATGCTTCTGTTGACATGCAACAAAATAAAATCATAACACCAAATGCAAGAATTCCCATAATTTCCGAAAAAGACATTCAACAAATGAATTCAAAATTTTATTCAATAGTTATATCTCCACGCTGCACACAAATTGTTAAATTACCAGTAAAAGCCTCCAATGGAACAGGTATACTAAACTATCAACTATTTTCGAAAGGTTTAGAAATGCCAAAATCCCTAGTAAATATTTTCAACAATTTTGCTATTACAACCATTACCAACAGTAATGAAAATCCAGTGAAATTAGATATTCATGAACCTCTTGAAATTGAAATACTAAATCCACTAGAAGTAAATTTTGTTGATAAATGTGAAATAGATAATACTGAATTTTCTAAACCATATGATAACAAATTGAAAGAAAATTTGAAAAACATACGTCTCGAACATTGCAACCGTGAAGAGAAACAACTACTTAAAAATTTATGCTTTCAATACAGAGACATTTTTTATTGCGAAGGCATACCCCTTAGTTTTACGAACCAGATTAAACATAAACTTACATTGACTGACGATACCCCTATATTTACAAAATCATACCGGTACCCCGAAATACACAGACAAGAAGTAAAACGACAGATTAATAAAATGCTGAATGATGGCATAATTGAACATTCACACTCTCCTTTTTCGTCCCCTCTTTGGATTGTCCCAAAACGTCCTAATCCTGTAACCGGCGAAAAATCTTGGCGTTGTGTCATTGACTATAGAAAACTAAACGAACGAACGATAGATGACAAATATCCTTTGCCAAATATTACTGAAATCCTAGATCGACTTGGACGTGCAACTTATTTTTCAACTTTAGATTTAGCCAGTGGTTTCCACCAAATCGAAGTTGACCCACAAGACGTTCATAAAACGGCTTTTAGTACTCCCCAGGGACATTTTCAATTTAAGCGAATGCCATTCGGACTTAAAAATGCCCCTTCGACCTTTCAACGTGTAATGGACAATGTCTTACGTGGACTTACTGATGAAACCTGTATAGTTTATTTGGATGACATCTTAATCTACAGTTCTTCCCTTCAGGAACACCTAGAAAGACTTAAGACAGTGTTTGAAAGACTTAGACAACATAATCTTAAAGTACAACTAGATAAATCTGAATTTTTGCATAAATCCGTAATGTATTTAGGACACGTTATCACTCCCGACGGCGTAAAACCGAACCCAGAAAAAATTACTGCTATAAAAAATTTTCCCATACCAAAGACAAGAACCGAAATAAAAAGCTTTTTAGGACTGTTAGGATATTACAGACGGTTTATTAAAGACTTTGCGAAGATAACAAAACCAATGACCAAATGTTTGAAAAAGGACTCTAAAATAATACATGACAGGGAATTTATAGACTGTTTTAATACGTGTAAACATATTTTAATTAACGATCCCATATTACAGTACCCCGATTTTAGTCAACCCTTTATATTAACCACCGATACAAGCAATTATGCAATAGGTGAAGTTTTATCGCAAGGAACGGTACCAAATGACAGACCCATAGCATACGCATCAAGGACATTAAATGACTCTGAGACAAAATACTCGACCATTGAAAAAGAATTACTTGCCATAGTCTGGGCTTGTAAACATTTTAGAGCATACTTATTCGGTAAAAAATTTGTCATTTACACAGACCAAAAACCTTTGACTTGGCTCTTTAGCTTAAAAGAACCAAATTCTAAATTAGTACGGTGGCGGTTAAAATTGGAAGAATTCAATTACCAAATAATGTACAAAAAGGGAAAACTAAATACTAACGCAGACTGTCTCTCACGTATTTTAGTTAATGCTTTAGAAAACGAATCTGTCGTAAATAACCCTGGCGAGATAAATCAAGACATTTTAGAATATTTAAAAGACCTAGCTGAAAATATGCAACTTGATCCACAACCTACCGCTAACATGAACGAACTACCCCGACAAAAAATAAACATTATATCAGACATTAAAATTCCCAAAGACAATCGAAGTGAAACAGATTCGACAATACATTCGACAGCTAACGAAACTACAAACTGTGGCATACCTATATTAGACGAAATAATTAATAACAAAATTAATCAAATTCTCATTTAAACAAAAATTTATCAGAAGACCGACATCAGTCACGAATCGTACGAAAATCATAAAATCATAAAAGTAAAAATCCCAAATATTGAAAGGAACGAAAAATTTATATTAGATTCTTTAAAGGAATTCACAAACCCAGGTTTAACTTTCTATTTATATTTCCATAACGATAAATTATTTAACGATTTCACAAAAGTGTATTTAAAACATTTTTCTGAACGTGGCCCCAAATTAATTAAATGTACGAAATTTGTAAACACCGTTAAAGATAAAGAAGAACAGATACTTTTAATACGAAACTACCATGAGGGAAAAACAAATCATCGAGGTATCAACGAAACATTAGAAAAATTACGTACAAATTATTATTGGAAAAAAATGAAAGCTTCGGTTTCAGATTTTATAAATGAATGCTCCATTTGCCAGAAAAACAAATATTCAGGACAAAATCCTCATACTCCTTTAATGTTAACCGAAACAGCTAGTAAACTTTTTCAGATTGTACACGCCGATCTATTTTTTTATGACGGACAAAACTACCTTACAATTACAGACGCTTTCACTAAATTTACCCAGGTTCATCTAATTTCCGGTAAAAACGCAATTCATGTAGCAAAAGCTTTTATTAAGTATTTCTCCACTTTTGGAGTTCCTCAATTAATTGTTGTCGATAAAGGTAGAGAATTTAATAACGAATCTGTTAAGGACCTGTTAAACTTACACAAAATTAAAATCCATTTTACCACCTCTGGCCATCACGAATCAAATTCAATTGCAGAGAGGTTACACTCTACTCTCATAGAACATTTAAGAATCCTAAAAATATTTATCCAGACGAGAACGACTTAATGGACTATGCTGTTATCGCTTATAATAATTCAATTCATAGCTCCACTAACTTCACCCCCTTTGAACTGACCTTCGGTCACACGGATACCCGAAATCCTAATGAAATTTTCCTATCTAAATCTTTTTATTCTGAGTACGTTGACAATCATAAAGAAAAGTTAAAACATTTGTATGACGAAATAAAAGAAAAGCTAACAGACAAAAAGACCAAGACAATAGACAAACTTAACACTAAAGCAAATACAAACCTAGAATTCAAATTAGGCCAAATTGTTTTTAAGAAAAATACTCAAAAACGTAACAAAAAGGATAAACCATTTTTAGGCCCATTTTCCATAACCAAAATTCTTGACAGAAACCGTGTTGAAATAACTTCTAATAAAGTAAAACATAAGAAAATGACTAAACATACTGAAACTATTCATATTAAAGAAACCACCCGTTTCAGATTCTTGCTCTGGACAGCCAACGCCCGAAAAGACTCAATCAAATTCCATAACCTAAACAAAAATCCTGGACTCATTCCTCTTAAATTAGGCACGGCACAAATCAAGACTGATTTTTGGACCTTTGTTCACATTTATGGCATAACAAACATTACTAAAGATTTTTTGACACTACAAAGAAACTACAGACAAATTAAACTTTCAATTAGTAACTCTCCTGAAATTACCAATTTCACTAACGAATTTCAAAATTCATATCATTTAATTCAAATCATTGAAAACAAGATAATTTTACAATTAAATCAATCAAATCCTGTTTGGAAAACTAAATCAAAAAGATCACTGTTTGATGGTATTGGTTCTGCAATTAAATTTTTCACTGGTAATCTTGATAATGACGATGCAATCCGTTATGATAAAATAATAACAACTTTAACTGAAAATCAAAATAAAATGAAAACAGTAGTCAACGATTAAATAACATTACTACAGTCATCCATAAAAAACTTTGTAAATAATTCTAATATATTAGCACATAATCAAGAAATTTTAAGTTCTCGAATCAAGGAAATTGAAGAAATGATAAACAAATTAAACTTAGCTGAGGTATCGACGCTTCATTACTTTATACTAGAAAGATTGGTCACACAGTTTTCAATAAGTTATCAAATAATTTATGACATATTAGAGAAAATTGAGGTGGCAATCAGCTTTTCTAAACTCAATGCCCTTCATAATGCTATTGCAGATCCAAACGAGTTATCTTCCGAAATGTTAGAAGCTAATAATAAACTAGAAAATAAAAAATTTCCTTTTGATTTATCAGTAAATAATATTTTATTATTCGAAAAAATTATCGAAATTAAAAGCTATAGTAAGCAAAATAAAATTATCTTTATATTAGAGGTCCCAATTGTTGAGGAAAATGATTATAATTACTATCACTTATATTCCTTACCAACCCCAAATAAGACCCACTTTAAAGCCATAATTCCTTATTCCAAGTACCTCCTCCTTAGTGAGCAAAATTACGGACAGACAGACACCAGTTGCAAAGAAGTCTCACCAGAACAATTCTTATGCCAGGATGTTCAGCCAACAACCATTACACCATATTCACCGTGTGAAATACATCTATTAAAGTACTCAAAATTTGTAACCCAGTGTCAACAGATTCCAGTCAAAATAAAGGACCTTAAAATTCAAAAATTAGAAGGCAACAAGTGGATTGTGATATCACCATCTAGTTTAGTGGCGGTTCAAAAATGTGGTAAAGATTTTGACAATATTCCGATCAGTGGTACCTATTTAATAGAACTTAGTGATTGTGAGATTTTAATAGACAAAATTAATTTAAAGACTTACAAATTTAAAACTCCAAATTTTGAAAATATCGAACTACCAAATTTAGAAATTAAAGCGAGTTATAATTCAACAAGTAATATTAGTTTCAAGCCATTGGAAATAGACTCTTTAAACCTTGATGAACTAAAAAATATTCACAAAAGTTTACAGGAAGAAAAATCAGCCTTGGAGAAAATGGAACCTTCTCCAATTCATTTCAACAAAATTAGTTTTTACACTATTTTACTGTATTTGATTTTCGTTTTTATTTTAATAACTATAATATACAAGATTTGAAGACATAAATCGAAAAGACATCGTAACGAAGCAAAGGCCAACCCGGAACCAAATTTAGAAGATTTTCCATACATATCGAACTCTGGACTTCAATCAACCCCATAGTTCTCATCCAGCCCCGGAAGAGTTACATAACCGAAATAGATGACGATGCTTAGAAAAAGTGTTAACGTTGTACTTTTATACAACATTATAAATTAATGTAAATGTAATAAAATTTCAGATCTTTTTATTTCATTGTAGAATAAAGTTCTCAAAATTTAAGTTCGATTTTGTTTTTAAAACGTGCTTTTCTCGTTAGCAGAACGTAAATTACATATAAAGTTTAGCATTTTATATTAATAATAATATTCAGTAATGAGTATTGTATTGTAGTCTAAAATACCGTCACATGGTGGCAGTATATTTTTCTCCATGCTTTTAAGGTTGTTGGATACATAAACACAGTTTTTACGAATAGTCGAGGAAATAAAGCACCAAAAACCGAATTTTGTAACGTAAGATGGATCGGAATGCGTTTTTTTTGCATTGGATTCGTTAGAGTATCAGGAAATTTGTCGCTATATTTTATAATGTAAAAATGGAAATTGCATTTCTGCATTCGAAAAGTACATTCAGACTATAGAGAGAAAACTTACAACTCGGTAAGTATTGCTGAAAATGGGTTCAATTTATATATTCGGGGTTTTTGGAGTCGCTGAACACTAATATCACGATTCCAAAAGTCTCCGCGGCAGTTGGTGTCTAGGGTATTTACCTCTTCTCCTGGGGTTTTATGTAAATTCTGTACGAAATCAGTGCACACTTGGTACTCGGTGGTTTTTTTGAGTCGCTAAATACGATTATAATAATAGCGATGGTGTTCGAAACACCTGGTGCTTAAGACGGACCTCGTCTCCAGGAATTTTATGCAAATTCGATACAAAAAGAGTGTGCACACGGTACTAGGAGGTTTTTGGAGTCGCTTACCACGAATATCATATAGAAGTATAACTTCTGCCGGCAGTCCCACTGACTGCCACACTAGTTTTTTTTTATGGTAATTGGATTTCTAAATTGTAAATTGTATAATGACACACGTGCATTTGGTATACTTGGTTCATTTACTTATTAATTTCATCAATAATTCTGTTATTGTATATATTACTATCTTTTTTTTACACCTTAAAATTGTTTTATCTGTAACTTAATCTATAGTTTTTTTTATTAAGTAGAGTCAGTATTAGCAAATTTCACGTATCTTTCATAAATATTAATTCATGTTGGAATTTTGGCTAAATGTGCTTTTAAACTAGAGTTTTGGACCTGGCGAGTAATTTGTTTTGGACCTGGCGAGTAAATTTTTTTGGACCTGGTCAGTTATTTTTTTCCTTGGATCTGGCTAAACTTGTGGTAGCCTTGTGGACAATTGCAGGCAGTAGTGCAAGATCAGCTCACTACTGGGGAATCAACACCGAGCCTCACCATCATTGGAGCAGCAGGCTATTAACGAAAGCCTCACTACCAGATCTTCGGCGCCAGGGGCGTCCTTTAATCAGATAAGCCAAAATTTCATTTTAAGATTAAGGCATTGTATAAGACTGACCCAACCATTGTTTAAGTTGTTGGTCAAATATTGTTTATTTATAGGAGTTACTAATTTTGAATCTTATCATATTGCGCTGGGAGGGGCGAGCTAGTGCTCAGCCAGCACTGAGGCCACATATGACCCATTGTGCATCCTCCCGTGTGTAGGGATATCCTCGCCTCAGGATGTCACCAGGCCTGTTGATTTAAAATAGGTGATGAGGCTCCCGAGGGAGATCTCCCTGACATCGGCTGGTGTAAGCCAATACTCGCCCAACACGGATCTTCTGATTTCAGAAAAAGCAGAGCAGTCATACATAATGTGTTCTACTGTTTCCTCTTCTTGTTCGCAGCCTCTGCATAGCGGCGATTCTGTTAGTTTCATCCTAAAGAGATGTTGTCGCAATTGGCAGTGACCTGTCAGGATTCCCACAGCTGTTCGGAGATTTTGTCTGGTCATTGCCTTAAATTTTTTTGCTGTTTCCTCGCCAGGATGAGGTAATAACTCTTTGGCCAGTCTACAGTTCGTAGTTTCATCCCAGCACTGTATAAATTTTTGGTGAGAGTGCTGTTTAATAAGGTCCACGACTGCGGACAATGTTAGACTGGTAGACGGGCGAGGGCTAACATATCTGTAGCCCGCAGCCCTCTTTGCTAAATTGTTCGCAATGCGGTTGCCTTTAGAGTTCCCATGTCCTTTTATCCAGCTGAGAGTGACCACGTTATTCTGGCTGGCCTCAGTTAGAGATTGGTGGCATTCTAGTACTAAACTTGAAGTGAAACGTGGTCTATTCAAGGTCAGTAGTGCTTGTCGGCAGTCTGTATCTATATTTATATTCCTGCCTGTGATGTTCCTATTGATTAATTCTTTTGCAGCTATGGTTATGCCTGTAAGTTCTGATTGAACCACACTTGACAAGCCATCCATAGCCCATTTTGTTTTTAGGCTTAAGGATCTAGAGTAAATTCCACATCCCACACCTTGCTTTGTTTTTGATCCATCCGTATATACGCTCAGAGCGTTTACTACGTTGGGGTCTGTTGTCTTGTTTGTTAATATTTTGTAGGGTTTGTCAAAGACAAATCTTAGTGCGACGCATCCGTGACTGCCTGTAAGAGTGGTATCACTTTTATCGATTCCCTCCACAGACTATCCCTTTACCAAGTCAGCACAACTCCGTCTTATGGACGTTTTAAAAACGTCCACTCTGGACATTCAGGACGTCTTAAACACGTCCATATCCGGACGACGGACGTTTTGTGGACATCTTGGGGACGTCCATTGTTACTAATCAGGATGTCTTATGGACATCCCTTATAGGTCCAGAATATTGGGACCTAAAATGGACGTATTGGGGATATTCAGAATAAAATTATGTTTGACTTTACTACGATTTATTTATAGTACCTACACAAATATTAAATATTTAAAATTTTTTTGAGCTGGACTGCTGGCGCTCGCTCGCTCGCTTGAGCCAGGATTGTATAGATACTTCTGTTTCTTTCCTATCCTTGGCCTTTTTGGCTTTTTCAGCTGCATCTACAAAAACAAATTTCATTAAATCAAATATAAAATATATCATTATGACTATATATGTTCTCTCCAGCATTTCTAACAAATTTGAGGATTTGTTAAAGAGAGTTTGACAAAAGTCCTAAAGTAAAAGATTCATAGTTTGAAAAGAGGTTTACTCACCCAGGACAAGTTGGGCCATTAATAAATTAATAAATGGCTTTTTGCCTTTACGGCCCAACCAACTAAACCTACTTGCCTCTTCATTGTTTATCAATGATGTCATGGCACGTTTTACAAAATTATAATTGTTGGCTCCTCCCAATTTTGCCAATTCAACCACCTAAAACATAATACTATATAGTTTGCTGAAAAAAAAAAAAAAGAATACATGTACTTACAGCTGCTTCAAAATTTTCTTCTGTCTTTAAAACTTTTTCAAATTTTTCCAAATCCTCCACACAATTTATTGGAAACTGTATATCGAAGTCTCTATACAGGGACCGGCACCCATGACTTTTTTCCAAAGTATCCCTTTCTCCCTTTTCTTTTATGGCCGATAATATTTCAGTTGAGATACTGCGTATCAGATGGTTCTGCTCTATTATCACCTTAAGATTTGATGCTAAAATATGCAGAATAATTAGCTTTGCATATAACATTTCAGTAATTCAATATGTAAACATGGCATGTTCATTACCCAGTGTAATGTACTAAATTATGCTTCTATAAATTTATAGAAGTGCCTATGACTTTGACATGTTAACATAAATCAATACTAACCATTGTCCTTACATCCTTGACAACAAAACTGTTTGAGACTTTGCGGCAAATAATTCTGCTGTTCAGCAATAACAACAGATTCAACATTTTGAACAGCAATGTTTTCCTGGAATGGTGGGATCAGAACAGCTGTTTCATTTTTTAATTGACCTAGAAAAAAACAGAATAATCTCTGCGATAAATAAATTGGCGATATCACCAATAAGACGTAGGTTTATTTTATTTTATTGATGTGAAAATATTTGCTCACCATTACTAGAAATATCAAATTTTTTCACCATGCCTGCAAAATACCTTAAATTAGAAAAAATGTGCTATTAATTTCATAAAAAATATTACATCGTTTTGGAGGAGAAGGCAGAATGGATTCTTCTGAAGTGCCACTAGATGATAAGACTTTCTGAATCCTCTTCCTTTTATTTTCATTTTCCATTTCAGATGCTAGATCACTGGTTTCTTCAGCATCTTTTGCTTTATTTCGCGCTTTCATATAATTATCTGAGAAGAAAATAGTATTATTCAATATAATTTCTATACAATGCCCCAAAACACACTGAGTGGTTAGTTTGTCATATACTTTTCAGGTCTGATAAAAATGAAAATTCAGTTTTAGAAATTTACTAGGCTTTTTGAAATATTTTATAGAATTTTATTAGGTGGGTATATTTTTGTGTTTCTAGTTTTGGAGAACTACAACAAAAATAATAAATTTCAGCTTACCAAATGTTGCATTTCTGAAAACTTTAATTTTATGAGTAGGCCAACATGTATTGAGAGGTTCACATCTCCTTATAGCTATTACCAACTTAGGAGGGGCCATCGACGGCCAGTGACAGAAATCACCCTGTATCCATATTGTGGGCACTGGTTCCACCGTCTCATCTTCAAATTGGACTACTGTCCATGTTTTTTCTTCAGTCATCTTTCTAAACTAAAACTTAAGAAACAAGATAAATTTCTTCAAAAATAATCTAAAAATAAAATGAAAATTAATATTATTTTTATTCCTTACCCTGTATTTAAAAAATTATGAGCTTTGAATGTTTCTGTTAAACTTTCTCTTGTATATCAAAACAGGAAATCAAAGTTTTTCAGAGAAAAAATAAAAATAAATGGAAATAAAAAAAAATCAATATGTATGTATCAATGGAAAAATTATGTAGCTAGTTTCAAATTCAAGTTTTACACATTTATGATCTATATCACTGACATTGAATATTTCCATCGGTCCAAGATCAAAATTAGCAATGAATATGCCCAATTCTGATGATTTACAGGGTTGTTCATACAAATCTCTCAGATTTAAAATTTTATTTCCAATTATTTTATATTGATTTGGATCCAACACAATATTCTTTATTTCAATAATATTTCCATTTTTGAGTGAACAGCAGTTATCTGGAAAAGTAGTTTGAAGAACAAAATTCTGGAAGGTCACTTTTTTAAACTGATCCATGATATTTATATTCAATGTTGGTCCTTCTGAATGAGTAGATGAGAAAATTGGATATCTTTTAGAAATATTATTAATATTATTTTTATATTTTTTATTTCTGTTAAACTTCTCGGTTTTCTATTAAATTCTAATGGCATGCATTTAGCAAAACTTATCAATGAATCTGATATATTAGTTACATTTCTAAAAGCAATTTTTGTTGAAGGTTTTCCACAGCACCATAGAGACATTAATAATTTTTGGACAACACCAAGACAGATCAAGTGCATATAATCTAAGGGGAAGCCATCTACCATATCAAAATTTGGAATGCGTTCAATGACTGATGTACCATTATGATGATCGGCTTGAATTTTTAATCGAAACCCACTGTCAGTTCCCAAATGGAGATTTTTTGTTTCAGGAAAACAAACCCTATTATCAGAATAACTCCCTTCAATATGACATTTTGTACAAGAAAAATATCCAGTGTGTCCTTTTGTATATGTAATGAATGATTTGGCTGGGGCATCGCAAATGAATGATTTGATAGTAACTTTATATTCCTTGCCATTAATAATTATACCATTTGTAATAACATCAACAGCATCATCAACAAATTCTTCCAAAAAACAGTTTGCTTCCTTTGGTTTTTCATAACCATGATAAATTCCAATAATATCAACAATCTTATCTTTTGATAATCTACATAATATAGGATAAACTTGACTACTGGAACTTTTAGATAAAGGCAATCCATCAATGTTTATAATAAGTGTAGGGGAATTCTACACTTGCTTCGAAGGACCTTTATAATTATATGAAATAAACAAACTCCAACGAACTTGGTAACAATCTATTTCATATATACAATATATTACAAAAAATTAAAAGTAAGTGTGCGGCCAGAACTGGCTCGCTCGATGTCTGTTTAAGGAATCTGTTAAAAATTAGAAAGTATATACAAAACTAAAACTAATCTTTTCCTTTTAAAAACACATAAATCTTGTGAAACAAAGATACAAAAATACAAAGCAAACACATGCAACGGACACACGTGTTCTCTTAACTTAAGGGTCTTTCTACGAAAATCTCTCAGCAGGTTGTCTAATATTTCAATTACAATAACAACCCTTAAAGAAATCTTTTGAATTTACAACATACTCCCGCCTTGGAGATTTCGTAGAAACTCCAAGTAATCCTTAACTATAAAAAATATAAAATAAATATTTAAACTACACTTAAAACATGCTAACGTTAAAAACATAAATGTAAGAAAATTTATTCACATTTAGCTATCCAATCAGTTTCTGGAAGTGGACAGATCTTAGTTATGGATCTGAGAAAATTTCCATCTTGAGTGCGTACCTTTACAACCCTTACCTTACCGTCTGAGCTAATAGGAATTTCAATGATTCTCCCTAAAACCCATTTAAGAGGGGGTAGGTTATCCTCTTTAATTAATACGATTTGATTAATTTCTAAATTTTTAGATGGAGTTAACCACTTTGGTCTATGTTGTAATCGGTTAAGATAGTCTATCGACCACCGCTTCCAGAATTGTTGTTTAATTTTAGTACATTTTTTACATACAGATAATCTATTGTCAGGAATGTTACTAATATCCTTTTCAGGATAGGCTGTTAAATTATTGCCTATCAAAAAATGACCCGGTGTTAATGAATTTAGATCGTTTGGATCACTTGACAAAGCGCAAAGTGGCCTAGAGTTTAATATTGATTCAATAGTAGCAAGCAACGTACTGAATTCTTCAAAAGTTAAGGCTGTTTCACCAACTGTTCGGAAAATATGATGTTTTGCGCTTTTAATTGCCGCTTCCCATATCCCACCCCAATGGGGAGATCGCGGAGGTATAAATTTCCACTGGGTTTCGTTTGAACTTAAAAATGTTTCAATTATTTCCACATTTGGTTTTAATTTAAAATATTCATGTAATTCTTTTAATTGATTACTAGCGCCAAGGAAATTTGTAGCGTTATCGGAATATATAACAGCTGGGTTACCACGTCGCGCAATAAATCTACTTAAGGTAAGCAAAAAACTTTTAGTAGATAATGCAGAAACCAATTCAATATGTACACATTTGGTAACCATACAAACAAAAATAGCAATATATGCTTTAACCTTGGGAGCACGTTTTAAACCTAAAGTTTTTAACAAAAATGGACCACCAAAATCTATTCCTACCTTTAAGAAGGGACGTGCAATGGAGACTCTATCTTTTGGCAAATTAGCCATAATTTGTTCTGCAGTTTTAGCTTTAAATCGCGCACAAGAATGACAATTTGATAGAAGTCGTTTGACCGTCCTTAATCCATTTAGCGGCCAATAGCGCAATCTAAAATTTGATAATATTGTTTGTGGACCAGCGTGATATAATTTTAAATGTTCCCGCCATAGCATTCTATTAACAATTATACAATTAGACGGCAACAAAATGGGGTGCTTTTGCGAAAAAGGGATATCTGCATTAGCTAATCTCCCGCCTACACGCATCAGACCATTGCTATCCAATAATGGATTTAAACAACGTAACTGTTTGTTAGGTATAATTTCTCCTTTTTTTAAGATTGCTATTTCATTACTAAAATATTTTTGTTGAATAATTCTTAATATTGCGAGCAAAGCATTTTGAAGTTCATGTACTTTAAGAGATCCTGTTAGTTTTTCAGTTTTAGAAAATTTATTGTGTATATACCTTAAACAAAATGCAACAATTCGTTGTAATTTTAAAAAACTAGAATACCTTTCAAAAATTTTCATGAAATAATCTTCGGATGATTCTGAATGGCAAATAGAAGCTAAAACAATTTTTCTCTGTTCAGGTATCTCTGAAATATTAATATTTGATTTAAACAAGTCTAAATTTAGTTTTGAATCGTGTAAATATTGAGGACCCTTCCACCACATTTGAGAATCAATGAGATCTTTTGCATTCAGACCTCTTGATACCAGATCAGCAGGATTTTCCTTTGACCGAACATGCCTCCAAATGAAGTTGGAAGTACATTCCTGAATCACTGCAACTCGATTAGAAACAAAAATATTCCATTTGCTAGGATGTGACTGAATCCAAGCCAATGAAACTTGTGAATCTGTCCATAAATTCACGGAATCTATTTTAATTGAATTTTCATAAATCTTAAGGATCTTTTGGCCTAATTGTGCTAATAATACACACGCACATAATTCTAAACGAGGCAAAGATATCGTTCGTAAGGGAGAAACTCGACTTTTTGAACAAATTAAATTACAGGAAACACTCTCATCATTATAAATTACTCTTAAATATAAACAACAGCCATAAGCCTTAAGGCTGGCATCGGAAAATCCATGTACTTCTATACGTTTTACTTCAATTTCATTTTTTGTAAATAAACACCTAGGAATTTTCAAACTGGACAAGGCTAAAATATTTTGTGAAAATTGTAACCATTCTGACTGCAATTCTTCATTTAAAATTTCATCCCATTGCACCTTAACTAACCAAAGCCGTTGTATAAAAATTTTTGCAATTATTACCAAAGGTGCTACAAATCCTAACGGATCATAAATCTGGGAAATAATAGACAAAACTGTTCGTTTGGTTAAAGGAAAAACGTCTAGTTTTGTAGGAATCGAAATTGAAAAATAATCGATGGACTGATTCCATTTATTACCTAACACTCTGTTAGAATTGCTTTCAGAATTCAGGGAGTAACTAAAATTTTTATTTTCTGGATTAAAATCTTGAAAAAATTCTTTTGAGTTAGAGCTCCATTTGTGTAAACTAAAACTACCTAACTTAAGTAAATTAATTAACTGATCCTTTAAACAAATTAATTCGTTTAGAGAGTTGGATCCGCACAGAATATCATCCATATATGTTTGATTTTTTATCGCTAACGCGGCATCAGGGAATTTGTCTTTGAACTTATTTGCTAACTCTACAAGACAACGTGTAGCTACATATGGAGCAAAATTAGTTCCATAACTAACAGTTAATAGTTCAATACATTTTAATTCCTCTTCTGGATTTTCTCTCCACAAAATATTTTGGAGAAAAGTATGTTGAGGATTAATTAATATTTGTCGATACATTTTCTGTATATCAACAACTAAAACATACAAGAAAGTTCGAAATCTGCATACTATGTCGAAGAGTTCGGGTTGCACAACCATACCTTTTAAACAAATATCGTTTAAAGAATATCCTGAATAGGTTTTTAAAGAGGCATCAAAAACTACTCTTAAACGTGTAGTTAATTTATCTTCTCTTATAATGCAATGATGGGGAATAAAATATTTATGATCTCTATTAATATTTTTGAGTTCAAGAGGGACATATCGACCATGATTTAGATCAACGTACTCTTTTATAAATTTTTTGTACTCTTCTAATAATTGAGGATTTTTATGAAGACGAATTTCTAATGACAAGAATCGTTTTTTAGCCAGGAAGAAAGATTCTCCTAATTTGCGATATTCAAAGGAAGTTTTTAAAGGAATATCAACTTGAAATCTACCATTTGGTAGTAATCTTGTCGATTCTTTAAACATCTTTTCTGAAAGCTCGTCGTCACTAAATAAAATACGTTCCTTGGGAACATTTTCTAATTCCCAGAACATTTGCAATTTTGAGTCAAGCTCAGCACAGTTTAAAAACAATGAAACAGGCATTGTGGGATTTTCCACACTCATGCATCGACATATGTACTGTTCAGGGACATTTCCTCCAAGTACCCACCCTAACTGTGTGTTTTGAAGTACTGGAAGTCCGTTGTTTAATGTTTGAATCTCTGGGAGAATTAGGAGAAATATATATCAGCACCTAACAGTAAATCAACTTGTTGAGGTATATAATAATTTGAATCAGCTAAGACGAAATGATCTGGAATTCTAAATTTTTCATGTAAGATAGGAAACTGTGGTAAAATTGAAGTAATCGTATCAGTTACATAACAAGTTACTTCAAATTTTTTCTGATTTTGATGGCATGAAGAAAACTTAACATTTACAGATTCTTTACACTGAATTTTTCCTGAAACACCAACAACGGAGACATTTTCTTTTTCAACAGAATAGTTTAATTTTATAGCTAACTTCCGCGTAATTAATGATATCTGAGATCCGTTATCTAATATTGCTTTGGCCGAAATAACCTTTCCATTTTGGTTTAAAATATTAATTCTGGCAGTAGCTAAAAGCACATGCGAATTCCTTTTCACAAAAAAACTTGACCTCAAATTGTTCGAATTTTCAAGACTAGTTAATTCGTTATTATTAGTATTAGAATTAATTAAATTTAATTCGCTTTCGCTTGGATTTGTACTTAAATTATTAGACCGATTAGCCCTACTGGTAGATTGTCCAGAATCCTGATTGTTTTTATTAATTTGAGTATCAAATGATGGGTTATAATTATGAATTAAAATATTATGTGCTTTGTTGCACACAGAACAATTATTCCAATTGCATTGATTTACATGATGCGGAGAAAAACATTTTAAACACAATTTTTTAGAAAAAACAAATTGCTTTCTTTGAGCAACAGACAGTTGTTTAAATTTAAAACATTTAATTAATTTGTGATTAGTTAACTCACAATAAGCGCAAGCTAGCTTATCCCGTTTTTCCGTAAAATGAGAAACCTTTCTAACTGGTTCCGGTGACGAGAGATTTTCTGCCGCTTGACACCTTTTCTCTATAAAGTTTAAAAAATCGCTTAAAGTTGGCATCTTAGCTGGTCCCCTTTCCAATTCATACGACTTTCTAGTATTAATGTCTAATTTTTGGGTTAATATATAAACTAAAATTAAATCCCATTCCTGAACAGGAACATTATAATTTTTAAGAGATTCAGAGTGTTGTTTAATAGCAACCACAAATTCTCTTAAATTATTAGCATTATTCTTATTAATAAATGGAATTTCTATCAGACCCTTAATATGAGAATAAATACTCGCTAATCTATTTTCATATCTTTCTTTTAAAATATTTAAGGCTACCGGTAAGTTTGCAGCAAGTAAAGGTAAGTTCTCAACAAGTTTGAGAGGTTCACCTTTTAAAAATGATTTTAAATAAATGAATTTTTGTATCTCCACTAATTGGGGATTATTTAAAACTAACGCTTTAAAAATATCATAAAAACTTGCCCAACTTTGTTGAGAACCTGTAAATTTTTCTATAACAATTTCTGGCATTTTATTACCGCTTAGAAACTGATGATTTGATTGACTGCTTTGAGAATCAGAGAAAGGTTCAACGTCGCTTCTATTAATTGAAATATTTAAATTCGTTTTTAATTGAAAATATTTGTCTTCAGTTTCTGAACGGTCTCCAATTTTAGCTACATCTGTTTCTAATTCTTAAATTGTATCTTGAGCAATTAAAAACTTCTCAAAAGCTTTTTCTAACATTTCTAATCTACCTAAATAATCATATTTATTTAAAATATTATCAATATTTGATTCTACAAATGTAGCTATCCTTGTTATAGTTGCCTTTGCATTTTTTCTAACATTATAGGCTTGTGTTAAATTTGTTGCCATTTTGCGAATATTTATTAATATCTTTATTTATCTTTTAAAGTTTATTTAACTGTTAATAGTAATAAAATTATCAGACCTTAATCTTTGATCAATCACAAGTTATTATAACTCACTAAACCGCACTGTACTCACACTTAACACTTTAAATTATTTCTTTCACAGAATCCTGCACTGGTATAATGTTCACTTTAATTTATTTTTGTTCTTGATAACTCCAATAAAATCTAAATTTTCTACGATTTCTTGAACACCAAGAAACTTGGTAATAATCCAAAACTAAATTAAAAATGTCCAAAACTGGATTACCTAACTATCCTAAACTGGATTAAAACTATCCAAAACTGGATTTCAACTATCCAAAACTGGATTACAACTATCCAAAACTGGATTTAAATTTCAAAATTATCCGGCTCCACTGGACACTGGACTAAAAAATGATCCGGCTCGACTGGACCAAAAAATGTAGGGGAATTCTACACTTGCTTCGAAGGACCTTTATAATTATATGAAATAAACAAACTCCAACGAACTTGGTAACAATCTATTTCATATATACAATATATTACAAAAAATTAAAAGTAAGTGTGCGGCCAGAACTGGCTCGCTCGATGTCTGTTTAAGGAATCTGTTAAAAATTAGAAAGTATATACAAAACTAAAACTAATCTTTTCCTTTTAAAAACACATAAATCTTGTGAAACAAAGATACAAAAATACAAAGCAAACACATGCAACGGACACACGTGTTCTCTTAACTTAAGGGTCTTTCTACGAAAATCTCTCAGCAGGTTGTCTAATATTTCAATTACAATAACAACCCTTAAAGAAATCTTTTGAATTTACAACAATAAGTTCTAATGTTGTTGTATCTTCTGAATAATGAGATGATTAAATATAAAGATTGTTGATACATGTTTTTATTCCAAAATGATGGTATTTACCAGGATGAACACTTTTCAATTCAACATTTCTACAAGTTCCTAAAAAAGATCTGGCATCTGTTGGCAACTCAGGAATAACTTCCTTTGTTATACTCAATAATTCATTAATAGCAGTGTGAGTGATATTATGTTTGAGTGCCCACTCGGCTAACTTTGATGCAATGCTGTTAGGTTGGTTGTCAGGTGAATTATTACTATTATTATTAAGACAAAGATTGTTATTATCGGGATAGTTATTAAGAGGTTCAGTTTCATCAGTACAAAAGATATCTTGAGTATTTAATTGGGCACTATTCAGTTCAGATAAGGGAAAAAAAGAGTCATCTTCATTTTCTGAAGAAATTGGGGATGTACTAGATTCGTTATTTGGATGAATAGCAGCTACATTTTCAATTTTTTCATAATGAAGATTTGTTGTGGCAGTGGAAGTCGATGGCAGTTGATATGGCAACAAAGAACGTGAAAGCCGTTTAGCTCGCATGTAATGTTTGTTCAAGTAAGATCCGCTCATCGTAAAATGAAAATAAAGAACTAAGTATTTCTATAGTGTTAGATATTCATATATACATATATAATATACTTGCCTTCAATTCAAAAACACAGCACAAACGGGCACAAGTAACTCTCGAATCTAACAGTCTATAATAAGTAATCAAGAGAATTCACACCAACGGTATTCTCTGCTAATAGTCCTATAGTTGAGATCACAAAGTACAACTACAACACACGAAATTTTTTAGTTTGTAATATTAAAAAACAAACTTCCTACACAACGAGAAGTACACACAAATTACTTAAGTACACAGCTTACAAAGCAGAAATTATACAAAGCCAAGCCAAAAGCACGAAGTATAAGCGGGACAATTGACAACTGATGCAACTGAATACAGAGCACACCGTGCTGAGCATAGAACGACAGACATTAGACTACTGGTCGCCGCCTGTCACGCTACAGTTACGCGTGGGAAATTCAAATATTGAATAATACCCTTTGCAAAATGACGGGATTTCTTCAGATTTTGTTTTTGTAGCATAAAAATTGGTAACACAATGTACAACTGCACCCATTGATCTACTAATGGTGAATTAAGAAGTACTTAAATGAAATTTATCAGTTGAACAAATTTGACCATTTATATATAAATTTTGTTTTAGTGTACTTCCAAATTGAGGATAATTTTTTGCAGTTGTTATAATTGCATATAATATATTGCTACAGAAACAAAATCTAAAAAAATCTTCTCATTTTTGCACGAAAAGGTATATATTTATATATATTTCATGCATGCATATATTTCAATGGAAGATTACAATAAACTGCAGTGCTCAAATCCCTACTTAGTAGCGATTATGACTTATTAAAAGCTTCTGTAATTCGAAACTGGAAAGTTTGATTATTTAATATTTACAAAACTACAACGTCCATATACTGAACGTTTTGGGGACATTTATTTCAGGACGTCTTAGGTACGTCCATGATCGGACATCCTTAAAACGTCTATAATAGGTCTTGGACGTTCGGACCAAAACTGGGCATAAAATGGACGTCTTCGGAACGTCCAGTGCTGACTGGGTAGGTGCCAGTCCCTACAGTGGGTTCGATACCAACCGTGCGAAAGCGTACCATGGTCATCAATGCGACCTCCTTAACAAGTATATCAAGGGGGGTGAGACCAAGTATGACTTTCATTGCGCTGGTCGGTGTGCTTCGCATGGCTCCTGTTACGAGAAGGCATGCTGATCTTTGAATTTGGTTTAATTTTTTGATAGCTGTCGTTTGTTTTACTTTAGGCCACCACACGACAGCACCATATGTTAGCATAGGTCTTATGATTGCCGTGTAGATCCACATGGTGACCTTGGGGGATAATCTCCAGGTCTGTCCTATGGTTCGGCGGCATTGCTCATAAGATATAAATGCTTTTTTAACTCTGCTTTCTATGCCTGAGTTCCACGTCAGCTTGCTGTCGAGGATAACACCTAAGTATTTCACTTCTGTAGCAAAGCTTAATTTAACGTTGAAAAGACTGGGTGCATGTAAGCCCCTAGGTTTCGTTTTCTTTGTGAAAAGAACCATCTCTGTCTTTTTGGGGTTAATAGACAGCGACTGTTCTTTGCACCATGTCTCTAAAGTTCTGAAAGCCACTTGCATTCTGTCGCAAAGGGTGCTTTCAAACTTTCCTGTTGGCAGAATAACAATGTCGTCTGCGTAGGCTACTGTATAGATTTTGTCATGTTCATTGAGGCGGTGAATTAGGCTGTCTAGAACAATGTTCCACAGTAGAGGTGATCAAACCCCTTTCTGTGGGCAGCCCCTCGTAACCTTGCCTCGTATCTTGACTTCATTTACAGTTATTTCTATTGCACGCATGGAGAGCATGCTGAGAATCCATCCGCTTACTGTTGTAGGTACATTTCGATCAGTAAGCGAGTGCATTATTTTAGGGAACGTGGTTTTGTCGAAAGCTCCCTCGATATCTATGAATACGCCCAGGGTGGACTCTTTCTTGTCCAATGATCGCTCGATCTGACCAACCACATGATGTAGGGCCGTATCGGTGGATTTCCCTGTTGTGTATGCATGTTGGTTGGGATGCAGTGGTTTGGTGTTAATCACTGTATGTCTTATGTACCTTTCATTTAGCCTCTCTAGCGTTTTTAATAGGAACGATGTAAGGCTAATAGACCGGTAAGCTTTTGGAATGGAGTAATCCATTCTTCCAGGTTTTGGTATGAAGACAACCTTTACTTCTCTCCACATCTTCGGTATATAATTCAGAGCTAGGGAAGCTCTGAATATTTGTACTAGGTGAGGAAGAAGTTCCACCAGACCCCACTGCAGCAGGGCTGGATAAACTCCGTCCATTCCCGGTGATTTGAAGGGGGAGAAGCTAGATATTGCCCATTTAACTTTGTCCTCGGTAACAATGAGTCTGGCAATGTGCCAGTCCTCTGTCGAGGGTATGTGATGTTCCTCGTTCCACTTTGCCTCTACTGTGGCAACAGAGTCGGGGAAGTGTATTTCTCGCAAGAGATGTAAACTTTCTTCCAGGTTGGTAGTTTGACTACCATCCTGTTTCTTAAGTATACCAATATCTCTATATGGATCTTTTGTTAAGGCTCTTTGGAGTCTCGCTGCCTGTGGAAAATCCTCGATTTCTTCACAGTAGGTTCTCCATGCCGTTCTCTGTTTTTGCCTTACGACTTTTTTGTATTCCTTATATAGTCATAAAGTGACTTACCTCTAACGTTTATGTCCTTACTGTCTCAGTTGACATGATGTCCATTGGAGTCGCAGCCGATTATGAGCTCCAATTTCTGGTGCTGGCAGTACTTCACCAGTTCCTCCAGTTCCCCGCTAGGTGGTGGTGCGGCTGCATCAGAGGGAAGGTACACTGATGCCAGGACTACGGTATTTGGTTGTCCGTCACAACTAGCACATTCCATCCTTACTGCAGTCAAGTCTGAGCAGGAGAGATGTGCCAGAGGATGAACTTTAATTGGCCTAGGTACGTATATGGCAGTCGTTGGCTGGTCATTGCTGGGAAAATAAAAAGTTTTACCAGTTAAAGTACTTAAACCAATGATTCTGGTTTTCCTTATCCACGGTTCTTGGATTAATGCAATAGTGTCTTGTTGCTCAGCAAGGTGGCGGCTGATGGTTGCCGTGGCCACTCTGCTGTGCTGAAGGTTACACTGAATAAATGAAGTCGTGTCGGCTCCCTACGATCCATTATTATTATTTGTTTTTTTTTAAAATTATTTATTTGGTCAGGGGGACCGTTTCTGAGGACCCGTCGGTCTGCATCTTTTCAGGTGCCTCCTCGGGTGCCTCGTCTGCAGGGGTGTCGACCGCCAGACTTCCTAGCTCGACGCCACTGCTGGTCTCCTCCTGACCTTCCTTTTTGGCCTCTTCGGCCTTTACCTTCATGGTCAATGAGGTGAACGCATAGCTCAACCTCATCGACGTTTGTTTGAGGGTTGTCAAGTCTTCGTCCCCTACTTCGAAGACGAAGAGATGCCCCCTTGGTTCTGTTTTGGCCTCGTGGTGGAAAGAGCACCATCTCGAGACCTTGAGGTCCGGGTTTTGCCCACTGTGCCGACGCAGCACGACCTCTTTCTCCTCGAGTATCTCAGTTGATCTACTCGGGATCCAGAGGGATGCTTTTGTCAGCTTCGGTAGGCAGTCTACTCGCACCACCTCGAGTGATGCGTCCTCCCATGGTCAAAGGCCAACAACAGTATTTGTAAGCCATGCCAACGTCGCGTCGTCATCGCAGGTAACTCTGATGATTTCACCAGAGTGCGACCACTGACGGAACGTAAGTGGCTTGGCGTTACTGGAGGAGGCGGCAAAAATTACCTTGTCCAGCTCACCCAGCAGCATGTCTTGGACAAGAGCTTCCCTTTCGGCAGAAATTTTACCGTAGGGGTTGCTTTTGTCTATTATAGCTACTCGGAGGTGACTGGTAGCTACCTCCTTGTAGCTTTTTGGTTGAGCGGCCGTTGTGTCCTGCCTAACCTTTTTCAGGGTTTTAGGCGTCACCTCGGTTGAGGAGGCGCCTGACCTGATTCTCTTTTTTGTTTTACCTTCAGGTGTGTTGTGTTCCTTGCCTCTTTTGGAGGAAGAACTAGCAACATTACCTGAAGGTTGTGCTTCTGAAGGTCCAGAGGCGGTTCGCGCTGCGGAGTTTCCTCCAGCCTCGCTTGCCTTCCTCCTTCTCTTCAGTTCCGCACCGCAGACTCGTTTACCCCTGCGGTGCTTGGGTTTTTCTGATTGAGGCGGACATTTCTGTCCAGCCTCAGTCGTGAGTGGTTTGTTTTGTTTTTGTTTTTCGGTTTCCATGTTGGTCCCACGAGTAGCAAGGGAAAAGAGAAGGTCACCACCCGGCAGTGAAAAGTTGGCAGAAACCATCGAAACATAAGTGGGAATTCGTAGCTAAATAGTTGCTAATTAGCTGCTAAAATCCCGATTTTGTAGCTCTATCCAGTTCCACAAAAAACAAATTACTGCTATCTTTACAACAAGCTGGCAGTAAAATGACAGGATTGGCCTAGAAAAAATTGAATAATGCGTGTGAATTTGTTGCTCAAAACCAGTACAGGAAAAAATTCGAAAAACCCTAAAATCAGCTAGAAATTGTTAATAATAACTACCAACCAGTGTCCCTGCTATCGTAATATACAGTTTGTATTTACACATTGATGTTATGGATTTTGTTGCTGGTCGCAGATGTCATCAGCAGAGCCCAGAGAGCCAGCAACAAAATAAAAATTAAAAATCGGCCCAACCGGGTGACTGGAAGCTAACACCTAGTGTCCATGCTATCGTGACACGCAGTTATTATTGACAGAACTCTGTCATGGATTTTGTTGCTGGTTGTGAAAAGCATCAGTAGAGCCCAGAGAGCCAGCAACAAAATAAAAATTAAAAATCGGCCCAACCGGGTGACCGGTAACTAACTTCTAGAATCCATGCTATCGTGACACGCAGTCTTAATGTTTAATAATAACTTTTACGATAGCATGAACACTGGGAGTTAGTTGCCGATCACGCGGTTGGGCCAATTTTCAGTTCTTATTTTGTTGCTGGCTCTCTGAGCGCTGCTGATGACATCTGCGACCAGCAACAAAATCCATGACTGAATTCTGTCAATAATAACTGCGTGCCACAATAGCAGAGACACTAGAAGTTACTTACCAGTTACCCGGTTGGGCCGATTTTTCATTTCTATTTTGTTGCTGGCTCTGTGGGCTCTGCTGATGGCATCTGCGACCAGCAACAAAATCCATAACAAAGTTTTGCCAATAAGAACTACGTGTACCGTTAGTATGGACACTAGGAGTCAGTTAATGGTCACCCGGGCGGGCCGATTTTTAATTTTTATTTTGTTGCTGGCTCTCTGGGCTCTGCTGATGCTTTTCACAACCAGCAACAAAATCCATGACAGAGTTCTGTCAATAATAACTGCGTGTCACGATAGCATGGACACTAGGAGTTAGTTATCCGTTGGGCCGATTTTTCATTTCTATTTTCTTGCTGGCTCTCTGGGCCCTGCTGATGACATCTGCGACCAGTAACAAAATCCATAACATCAATGTGTCAATACAAACTGTATATTACGATAGCAGGGACACTGGTTGGTAGTTATTATTAACAATTTCCAGCTGATTCTAGGGTTTTTCGAATTTTTTCCTGTACTGGTTTTGAGCAACAAATTAGCAACAAATTCACACGCATTAGTCCATTTTTCTGGGCCAGTCCTGTCATTTTACTGCTAGCTTGTTGTAAAGATAGCAGTAATTTGTTTTTTGTGGAACTGGATAGAGCTACAAAATCGTGATTTTAGCAACTAATTAGCAACTATTTAGCTACAAATTCCCACTCGTGTTTCGATGGTTTCTGCCGACTTTTCACTGCCAGCTTGATAGACCTAGGGGAAGGCTTAATACAAGAGGGTGTCGCCCGGTGCCCTCAGGGGAACGTTCGCGACCACTGGTTATACTTTCCAATAATTATTAATTAAAATATTTACTTGATTAGTTACAATCCAGAACAACCTGTGAGTTTACATTTGATGCTCTAATTACTCAGCTGCAAAAAAATTAAGTAATCATTTCAAAAGCTAATAAAGCGTTTATGCGTCTTTGGTATGGTGCAAAAAAATTATCAACCTAGTCAAGATCGAAAGTCTTGCTTGCCTTGGCATAACTGGAGTTTTGAGCAGCAATAGCAAGTCCTGTTAGACCTTCCTCCTATTCACAGAATCTTGAGATTTACAGGGTCAAACAAAAAGTTTGTAAATATAAATTTGATCTCAGTTTTTCTGTCATAACTTTTAAAGTTTTGAATTAAAATGAGATTTTGTAATGTTTTTTAATGTAGAATTTAATTATACACAAAAAAGTATTTTTAAGTTTTTTTGAAAAAACTTATACTTTCCGAGATATACAGGGTCAAACAAAAAGTTTGTAAATATAAATTACATCACAGTTCCGGCTACAATTTGTAACCTACTTTGTTTCAGGAAACCCTGGATACCTACCAACGACAGGCGAATTTGAGAGAAACTTGGGCGCCCCAAGGTAAGGTAAGGTCCATAATCCCGAGAGCTATAGTGAAGTAAAACTACAGGCGGTCGTATTTATTGGGTTTGTGGAACGAAAGTAACACAAAAAATCGAACAGAACAGCCGCAGCTGGGGCGCCAATTTGTAACCAACTGTCCTTCAGGAAAACCTAGAAATAATTACTCACCAGCGATAAGCAAATTCTATTTTTTTACCAAGTTATTTTGTAAATTATTCTATAATTACGATTAAACGGAACATTAAACATTTGCTATCAAACAACCTATGCAAATTTTAAATTGTAGCGAAGAAAATAAACAAAAACTTTTCTTTTTGGCAGAGATTTTGCAGTAGGGGTCACTCTTGTCTATTATATCTACCCAAAGGTGACTGGTGGCCACCTCCTTGTAGCTTTTTGGTTGAGCGGTCGTTGTGTCGTGCCTAACCTTTTTCAGTGTTTTGGGCGTCACGTCAGATGAGGAGGCGCCAGACCTGACCTGACTTTTTTTGTTTTACTCTCAGGTATGTTGTGTTTCTTGCCTCTTTTGGAGCATGATATCCTAAACAGATAGGAGTAGATTAGCTGCTATAAGTCTTAGAAACATCAGAATTGTAACAAGAAAAGAAGGACACAATAGAAATTGTAGATCTTATCTGTACCTGCCACCGCTGTTTATGCACATATACATATATATTGACCAAGATGGTTTCAATCACTTTATAAAACTAAAGAATGCCTTTTTGATATTAAAAAAAATAGTAAACTTAAGATGAAAGTTGCAGTTGCGGCTAAATCAATGACTCACATTATGGCTTTGGATTGTAACTGAAACCTCGATTAAAGTTACAACGAACTACAAGTAATTTTATATTGTTACTTGCTGCTATGGAACCCTTCATTGGCCAGTCCGACTCGTACCAGAGTACATGTAGATGTCAAGAAGGGAACTAAGAGAACCACTGAAGGTACAGCGAGGTGATGATAAATTGAAGATTACCAACAAATTTAAATATCTTGGAGCTCACATTAATGATAAGAACGATATGGCTGAAGAAATAAGAAGCTGAATATTGTCACGCCTGGGGGGATTTGAGAAATGTGTCGTATTGTTTTGGGATGAGAGGTAGCTAACTAAAGGCACTTTCCACCCAGGTCGTGGTTATCTAAACCCTGGATAGGTATCCTGCTGAAGGCAGAAAACTAACCAAGGGGAAGATGAGATAAACAACAGTGGAATAAAAAAAATAACAAATAGGTATACTAACTTTCAAATATAAGGGGATTGAAGAGTCAGAAGGATTCTTCACAAACAATACGAACTAAAATTACTACACTTATCGGTTAGGGGGTATGGAACGGCAGTTAGTATGGCTCGGATAAGGATTTGAATTGGTTATAGAACAGGTAGGAACGAATCTACAAATAAACTTATGGGGAATATACAAAACAATAAAACAATACAATAAAGTAAAAACCAGTTAATAAAGCAAGGGCTTACCTTATTATCACTCGGGCACATACCACACTTTTGTACCGAAAAATTCTTTAATATTCTTTTAGTCAATTATACGCGAAGCGGCGTTTCTCGAGCCTCTACTAATCTCGCTCTCCACCCGTGGGATCGGGATCCCCAGTCCTTGTTCGTTGCCTATTTATTGCTAGTTTTTTGTTTCGACAACGGACGTGGACTGAAGTATTAAATATTTAAAAACCCCACGGTGTATACCGTTCGTTCGGAAAAATTAACTTGAATCTATTAAGTGTGTGACAATATCAACAGATAATTACTGCTATTTGTTTCTCTTCCTTGTTATTTTACAGTAATATGTCCAGTGGTTTTGTATAAAGCTCAGACAATGACTCTCACAGCCCGAGATATTGAGATCCTGAGACGTGGGGAAAGCAAGATCCCTTGACGAATCTATGGACCAGTGAGTGAGGAGGGAAGGTGGAGAATAAAAAAAAATGAGGGGCTGGTAGAGCTTTATGGTAGGCCACACGTGGTAGCCCAGATCCGAGAGGCAAGATTAAGATGGCTTAGTCATGTGAGAAGGATGCCGGAAGAGAGAGCAGCCAAAAATGTCTATAGAGGGAATCTAGGTGGCAGGCGACTAATGGGGTGGTCCAGAATGAGAGAGTAAGAAAAAAATGAGAAACTGGCTAAGCACTATGGCAGGCTACACGTGTTAAATAAGTGGGTACCAAAAATCTCCATAGAGGAAACTCGGGTGGTGGACTGCTAAAGGGGCGTCCCAAACTAAGAAAGATAGATGGTATAGAACAGTAACTCAGAAAAATGGAAGTAAGGAGATGGAAGAACTTGACCCAGGACCGTCACCTATGAAGGTAATTGCTAGTGCAGGCCCAGACTCTACAGGAGCTGTAGCGCCAATGATGATGATGATAACTCCATATACCAATGCGATAAATTTTGATTATTCTCTTAGGAATAGGAATAAGAAAAAAGGTTTAAAAGTGGTGAATTACCAACATCTGTTTTATTATTAATTTACTATTAATTTCTAATGCGTTTAAAAAAATATTTCCGAATAATTTGTTTCATGGTGTAAAATTTGACCATTTGACCATTTTTTTGAGATCACGCGCTTATATAAAAAATTTAAAAAATATCATAGGGGTGCGTTTAACAAAAACCCACTTTTAAGGTTTATATTAATACCTACTTAAAAAATTGACACTTTGTTACCTATATGTAAGTACGCTAAAGATGGGCCTGAAACATTATTTTAAACTCAAATTGTTTTTCCCGTTTTTCGTAAAACTTATTAATTTTTTCGTTTATAAGATGAGTTAATTATATAGTTAGTTTTTTAACATTACGCT
Source organism: Altica lythri (assembly GCA_964028335.1). NCBI lineage: Eukaryota > Metazoa > Arthropoda > Insecta > Coleoptera > Chrysomelidae > Altica > Altica lythri. The sequence continues at coordinate 54,061,642 of OZ034803.1, forward strand.
TTACTTACAGTTGACTCGCCTATAAGACAGTCCTGGCTTGATAATTCCAGAACAATAGAGTATTTAAAAGAGATAAGCTAGTTTTAAAGGTTTATCAAAATGACTTTTAAAATGAAGCAGTTTTTTCAGACACCTTGAATAATCTTCAAACCCCACATCTGCACCAATTTTAACGTTAAAAGATGTTTAACAATTTACTTAGTGAGGTAAGAAAATAACAGAAACTTTTTTTTATAAACAAGTTATATGTATTTTATTAAGAAATATAACTTTACATTAAAGAATCAATATCATGTACGTTTGAAAGACTATAAATATCAGACAATGAAAATGTTAGGTAGTAAAACATATGCTGTACTAGTCAATAAAAATTTAAACTACACATAGATTAATAATGGTTAATTAAAAAGTTTTGAAAGCAACACCTATTAACCAGTAGAGAAATAAAAATTTATACCCTTTTTTAATATTTAAACTTCCTTTTGAATACACAAAAAAATCTGTTTTGATTTGTCTATTCATTCTTTGCTTAGAAATCATTTGAAGTTTACGTGATAAAACTCTTTTTTTTTTTGAGGTTTATCAGTGGTGAAAATGTTACAGGAATCTGCTCCTTCATTTTCAACTGAGCATTGACGGGTTTTAGAGTTTAAATGTGGCCGTGGTCGTACAAACGTCGAAGGTGAACCATGTACCGGATGTTCAAAATCGCAACAACACCAAAAATCATTGAACCAATTTGTGATATTGTTTGTAAAAATCCAAGTTTGACTAAACGTGAAATTGCTCATACCATATTATGCATCTTAGATTAACGAGTACTCCATATTTTACTCGAGAATTACATATAAAAAAAATGTGAGCCGTCACGGGACGCCTGGCAGATGTAAAACATCGACATTATTGTGTAAAAGTAATATGCAGAAAAGAACAGATTGTGATAGGAACTAAATATGTCATAATGATAAAATAAAATATTACGATTTTTTCCAGATAACGATGACTATTTATTGAATAAATTTAAAAAGTGATTTCGTTTAGCTTTTTATTTAATTGCCTTAAATTCAATAATCTTAAAAAAGGAAATTATTAAAACACAAATTTATATAGAAGTACGTTACTATATTAATATAATTGTAGTTACTTCATAATTTTAGTACAAACAAAAAGCGATACTAAATAAAAAATAGGAAAATGATGAATTTAACTATGAATACAACTTTATCGTTGAATAACTTTTAAACGGTATTTAAATGGGAAATGTATTATGATTTAGGCACGGGTTAATGTGAATATTAAGGGCTGGTTAAGGTCTGATAATTTTTGTTAGGTCATAATCTAAAAATTTGATGGGTGTTTGGAGAACAAAACCAAATCTGGGAAATAACGGACACCCCAATGTATATAGGTACTCACTCATTTTTATTCATATTTTTTCATCACTTTCTTTATTAACACTTTGTTTATTCATATTTAAAACTAAATACACAAATTTTACGCGGACAAGTATATGACAACTATTCACCAACAATTAATTTTGATTGACTAGCTGTCAATTTTACAGGTCAGCAAAATATGTAGGTATATTATGTTGCCTATACAAACAAACATTTTTAGATATATAGAATAGATAGTAGGCGGAATCGAGTTAGGTTTTTATGAAACAATTCATACCCTGTCCCGCCAAATTTTTGAATCGATGAGCTTTTTCCCCCTATTGTTGGCGCGCCACCGTCGCGTCGCTCAAAACATGACACCAATTTCATATAAGATATCAGTACATCTCTTATCGATTATTATCGATGCGTTAGGTTTTTTACGTCATGACGTCACCGTCACCACGCGAGAAATCTGATTTACGTGCCGCTATAGATGTTTCACATCAAAAAAATGTTCGGAAAGATAGTGCCGTTAACAATTCAACAAAAACTGAATCGAAAACAGTTCCATTTTTCAGTATAATTTGGAGCAATTTAAGCAGAATATAACGTTTTATAAATATGAATGACACTTAGATCTACCATCATGATCCTAAACCGAAATAAGAACGTTTACAGGTGCACTGAAGCTAGTTCTTCAGCTCCAAAACTGGTGAAGTCAGAACAATCGGCAAAAAAGGTTATGGCATCAGTTTGTGGAAATCATGCTTAATGTATTATACTACAGTTAGTATGTTAAGTTTAGAAGTAGTAGTTGTCATTTTTTAAATTTATTTTTTAATGAATTTTATTCTGTCTGGTCTGAAGTTACCAAATTAGCCTCAAAAATCATTTCCACAGATTGGAATCACAACTCTGGTTCATGTTTCCAAAAATTAGGAAGTAATAAAACTTTCGAACGGTAATATTCTAAATCTACATTGGAACTCGATGCACATTTATTTTCCTTTTAGATTGAGTGGATTTGAATCAGGTATTAATAATTTTTTAACCAAGCTTTTAGTAGCATTTTGTGCTTTAATTTGTTTACAACTCCCTTCATTTATCTCTAAATGTTCTAGTATCTTTCAGCATAGGATTTCAACTATTTCTAACTTTTTAGCTAATTTGGTTACGTTAACTTGTTTACTGTTAACTTCTATGCTCGTGAGAAGGTATACCTAGTGCTGGGTCCGCTTTGTTTCAACATTTTTATTAACGATTTGTTGGACAGTGATGTGGGGGACAGATTGTCGCGTATGCTGATGACACCGCTATAGTATTTTCAGACAAAAACTGGGAAGCGGTAAAATATAAAAGTGAAGAAGGGATCAGTAGGGTTAAGAAATGGTTAGACAAAAATCTTTTATCTTTAAATTAAATAAGACCAAGTTCGTTGCCTTTTCTCTCCATATTGCAGGCCAACCGGATTTTAGAGAAGTAACTTTGCATACTTGCAATATTGATAATTGTTTGTGTTCTGATCGTGTGGAAAGGGTTAATGAGATTAAATATTTGGGAGTAATTATAGACAGCTGTTTGCGTTGGGAAAAGCTCATCGAGATGCTGAAAAAGAAATTAAAAAGCGGGGGGTGGTGCTTATGACTCAGTATTACAGCCACTCCAAATTATACAGAAATATGTTCTTAAAGTCATTTTATTTAAGTCCTGGAGATTCCCAACTGATCGGCTCTTCGCGGAGGCAAGACTGTTGAACATCAGAAGTCTTTATTATCTTAAAGCTGTCACTTATTTGTTTAATAAAAGTCATCTTTCTTTACTTATGGTACAATAATTAAGTCTTTATTATTAGATTTTAAGTACAATACGATCTCGTATCAGAGATCAGGTACAATATTTATTGTTTATTTATTGTATTACTATATAAAATAAAAATATAGATTACAAAGATAACAAAATCTAAATTTTACAGCAAATTTATATTATCAAATATATAATCAAAAAATTTCTTTCGAGATTTTCACTACACTGATTAAGACTTTTTAACATTTGGTATAACTGTTGAACTCAACAACGTTGTACCTAATATTTATTTCCTAAGTTAATTCATAAAAACTGGTGTCTTTAACCCTATAATATAAAACCCATTTAGGGGAATTTCTACTTTCTACTTTTTACGATTTTTAATAGATTAAGATAGGTATTGTATATAGGTATATTTTTTGAAATGGCATACGTGAGAAAGACGTCGCTGTACACATGTTTTTATTTAAAGAAAATTCGATTTTCCCAACGAATACCAGTGGGCATATCCTAATTTTCATTTTCTTTGCATCTCTCTATTATATCTTTCAATACCCTTAGAAGCATAAATAAGAAACACGTGGATCACAAGGATCCTGGTCAAAACAGAAATAACCTAAAATTCGTAGAAACTGTTTTTCATAGAATGAAGAAGCTATTGCAGCCGTGGAACAATATTTTGCACAGCGGCTTAAAAAACATTACAGAGATGGTATAAAATCATACTCTATACCTGGATTTGCAGTTCGTTGGCAGCGACGTCATTTGACGTATGTGCAAGTAGACTAATACGTGGTAGGAATGAAGCGTAGTTGCCAGATTTAACTTAGAAAGACTTACCGCGTATTGGTCTACTTGTATATACGTCAAATGACGTCCCTGCCAACGAACTGCAAATCCAGGTATAGTCAACATGTTTAAAAACGTGAAAAATAAAGATAAAGGTCCTAAAAATATGAGCGATAGCTCATTGGATTTGGAATCACCTCTAGCAAATTGTTTTTAAATGGTTTTGGTACAGGTAAAAACTTGCAATTGTTATTAACAAAATAACAGGAAAAAAAATGATATTTATGTTTTTTTTTTAATAACTCGAAAAATATTAATATTTAAGCAGTTTTGACAAAAGCTCGTTAAAAAGGAGGAAATTTAAAAAAAAAGTCCGTACTCCTGGAAATCCTTCTCCATTATTTATTTTAATTTGACGTTGAAAATAGGGCGGCTTTCACGGCGTTCGCGCGCCGCTGCTAAACGGTGTTTATCAGATCAAATATTTTTTTATGGCATAAAATGGTATTTTAAAAATTTTAAAAAATTCTAGTATTTTCCTAACACTTAAAAGAATCTAACCAAGTTGGAAAAAATATTTTCTTACTATTTTTCAAAAAGTTATTCAAATGTTAACTAACAAATTTTTTCCTAACCTCTGTTGGCATAAACAATGGGATAAAAGGTATAAATAATTGGCCCAAAAATTTGAAACTTCGTGGAGCCCTTTTAAATTATTTATTTTTAAATTATTATTTAGTCATGCATGTTTTAATATTAAACAATGGTAGTTTTTAATTTTTTATATAATTTGTTTATAAAACGAGGATATCCTTAATAAAAAAAAATAAAAAAATTAAACATTACTGCTTAAATATTAATATTTTAATTAACAAAGACATGAATATAATTTTTTTTTATCTTATTTCGTTAATAACAATTGCAATTTTTTACCTGCACCAAAATCCTTCAAAAACATTTTTCTAGAGGTGATTCCAAATCCAATGAGCTATCGCTCATATTTTTAGGTCATTTATCTTCATTTTCACGTTTTTAAATATGTTGAGTATTACTGGAGGATCAGTTTAATAAGCGTGTTCAAGCTAAGGGAGAATATCTTTTATATAAATAAAGATGAATTGCTGTTCGTTAGTGTCGCTAAATCTCGAGAATGGCTGGACCGATTTTACTAATTTTGGTTTTAAACAATTTTTGGAAATTAAGCAAAGGTTTGAACGGTGAGAAACATAAATAATTATTAACGGCAAATAATAGAAACCACAGTTTAATTTTCTAACATACCTTGTATTTATTATTTAGTTTTATGGATTCCTAATACATGAAAGTGTGAGTTTATCGATATAAATTTATTACATCATTTGCAAGTTGGCTATGTAGATGGCGTTATATTTCGATTAATAAATAATACAGATAGAAAGAATATTTAGATTTGTCGTCGTCGTGAAGAAAATAATGCTTATTAAAAAATAAAAAAATGGCATTAAAAGTAAGATGGAAAAAATTCAGAGAAACGAAAAATTTATAAATCTGTAAAAACCAGTAAAAATGATAAACTAGCAAATATAAATAATACGTTAAAATTGGAAAATAGAATCAAAAAGGGAAAAGTAAATAAGAATATACGAAAAATTGAAAAAACAGAAAAAATTTTAAAAAATAAAAAATAATTACAAATGTTTAAAAAACTGATTCCAAACGGACAACTAAACTGAAATATAAGAAAATCGATAAAACTAAAAAAATTAAGAAAAAATCGAAAATCGAGAAAAATATTACAAAAAATATGGAAAACCAAAGGAACAACAATAAAAATTAGATGAAACCGAAAAAAAAGGAGAAAAAACAAAACATAATCGTACAAATTTTAAAAAAAGGGAAACAAAAAAAACACGATTAAAACGAATAATAAATCAGAAATAATGGCGTTATAATTGCTAAATAATGGAATTAAAAAGCTTATTTGAATTTGTCTTCGTACGGAATGTAGGTAACTAAAAATAAAAAAGTATAAACAAATTGGTGATAAAAAATCAAAAACAAAATTCAAAGAACAAAAAAAAAACTACCAAAACTTGTGAAAAAACATCTTTGAGTAATAGGCGGTACGAAGTGTGCTGGTTCAACTAGTATTGAATGAAAAAAAAAACAATTTCATTAAAAAAACTCATTCCTTTATGAATGCTTTCAAAACTATTCAACCAACCGGTACTTATTAAGACCACTATCTGTCAAAAATGTGTTATAAAAGTTATCTACTTAAAAGTTGTTGAATTTCAAAAAAGCTTTTCTTTTTTGTCTCAGGTACTAAACAAAATATAGCAATAAATCCTAATAGTGTCATTAAACTTTGTAGGAAAAAGCAAAAATACACTCCATACATATTTGTTAATAATGGGAAACAGAACATTGTAATATTTATTATCAAAGATTCAAGTAATAAAGCTGCAGATACGCCTACAGAACGTAATTCTGTTGGGAAAATTTCTCCGATCATGTTAATAGGAATAGGACCTAAACCAAAACTGTAACCAATGATATAAATTATGACAAAAATAATTGGTAACCACTTAATTGAACTTGGAATTGCAATTTGAATATGTTTTAAGTAAAAAAAAACTCCTAAAGCAAATAAGCAGATTGCTACAGATAATGAGGAAATTAATAAGAGTATTCTTCGTCCTAATTTGTCTACAAAATAAGCTGCAGTTAGGAACGATAGAATTTGTACGATACCGACCAAAATAGCAACCATATTCCCAGATAAGTAAGCATCAGCTTCATTAAAAATTGTAGCCATAAACCCAAGAATAGCGTTAATACCTGACATTTGCTGACTAAAACACAATATCATAGCTATATAGCAAGCTTTTCTTGAAGATTTAAATTTGAATAATTCTATAAATCGCGGTTTAGATACTGTCGAGTTCTCTATAACAGATTGTTTAATTTTTTTTAACTCGTAATGTAACATTTCAAAATTTTCAGTGTTTCTGAAATGCTTTAAAGCATTCATAGCTTTCTCATCCTTCCCTTTTAATGCTAAATAATTAGGTGATTCAACTAAGAAAGAGTTTAATAACACATGAAGAGCACTAGGAGTTGCACATAGTAAACTTATACTTTTAACCGAAGTTATTGGTCCAAAAATATATGTAAAAAGTATTCCAATTGGTATTCCTAAACCAGTTAAACAGCCCAATTTTCCTCTAATTTTAACAGCGGATATTTCAGCATTGTATATTGGTGCGTTAACGTATATAAAGGTATATAACACACCATTTAGTACTAAACAAATATAGTATATATTAATATTACTGCTAAAGGCTATAGCAATCATATCAAACGATACACAAATAGATCCAACTAGCAACATTTTCTTTCTTCCAAACATATCTGATAATTTTGCCGTAATGAAAAGACTGCAAAAACAAGATATATAAGGAGCAAATGATATCACTGTAATTTGTAAAGTAGATATTGGGGTACCCAGCGGATTAATTTCTGTATTGTTTGACATCAACTGTGGAAGTACTGGAGACATCCATGCCATGGACATACCATTTGCGATCAATCCAAGAGTTGCTAGAAATATAATAAAATTATTGTTATTAGTAGACTGCTAAGTCTATTTTAATAATTAGTGATGGGAGTATTCGGATATGAAAATCGAAATGTTTCCGATTCTTAAAATAATGAGATGATTCCGATTAATTATAAATATTACGATAATTTCTCAAGTTCGAGACATCGAATTTACTGGTCTCGTAATTTCTTGTAGTCTCATCGTATTATTATTTATGCCGAATCGGATTTGGATGATTTAGCGAATTATTCGGATTATTTACTGAGTCGTTCCGATTTTAAATGGTAAGATCTGTATAAGTAACTGGAAAAAATACGTTCTTAAATTATAATTAACCACGAGTTGCCTATATTACAACGATTCAAAAATAAATCGGATTGCGGAATATTATTCCGATTATTAAAATCCTTCGATTAATTACTATCCGATTATTCTTATAACTAATTTTAATAAATGAGAGAGTAAAAGTGCGATCCAGAAGCAACGTCTTACAGCCACCCGTTCAGACGCTATGTCCGGTCCGATTTTAAAATCGAAACGGTATTTTATTCAAATCGTGACACGTCGAAACGAAACGAATTTCTATATTCAGGTGTTTTTTTTTTTCAAATATCTCGGTTCATTATTTATGGATTTAAATTAAGCACTTATTTAATTTTTATTTTAACTACTTTTCTCCAAAATAAAATAGAAAAATTTTATTAACACATAAATTGTTTTTCGATTTTTGTAATTGTTTAAAAAACAGCAAAATTATTAGTATGTGTACGGATTTTTCATCTGTGCTCTCCCAAATACCATTTATAACCTCCAAATACCGGAAAATGATTCTTTCGTAAAATGGTTTATTTCTCACAGCTCCACAAAATTCGAATCATGTGAACGACGTTCGATTCCAATTTTTTTATCGTGTCACGGCATACGGTTTGTAGTGACAAAATCGGATGTAAATTTGTCGGGATCCGGAAAATTTTCCTAAAGCGATACACGTTCGAGTCGACTGAATATGCACATTTAAAACTATGCGCCACTAAGCAATCCGACATTGTTCCGATAAAATATCCGGACCATACCGTCTGAACGGGCTGTTATCAAACGATTTACCGAATCAGACAAGTAAAACGGTGCGTGCGGGCCACAAAACGTACGTCTTGCATGATTAAAATAGGGTTGTATTAATCGACCAACATAGGATGGCGCTTGAGATGCGCCTATAAAGGAAAAAGAAAGAACTATGTTAAAAAGGATAGACATAATCTAAAACTTTATAAGGTGTCTCTCATATTTATTTTTTTTTTTTTATGAAGAATTACAAATTATAATTATCTTAAAGGAAAGTGAGAGCATTTCCACAAAAATTTAACAAATAAAAGAAATCAGATAAAATCAAACTTTTTTAAGCTGAGTTATTCCTTCCAAAACAAATAAACCTGATAAAGGCAATTTAAATGTTTTGAAAACTTCCCAAAAGGGATGAACTGTAAGTAACAGATTAAAGTGATTTTTGAAATAATATTTAAAATTATTTTAAAACACCAAAATAAATTATACAAATATATTTTGTCATAAATTTTATTAAAATTATTCAGTATTTGTAATGTGCTGGTAGAATGAGTTTCATTCATTTTCATCTTCTTTTTGCCACAAAACGTCCAAAAGTCGTTATCCGAGTCAGCAACGTCGTCCAATTCACTATTTATTTGTACTATAAAATTATCAATCACTGTGCCAAGAAGTGGTTTCCTCTGCATACAACCATCTTCAAATTTTTTGAATTGTAAAATTGTTAAAACACTCGTCAGAATACCCAATGACGTTGTTAAATTTAAACGTGGTATTTTTGTCACTCACATATTGCTTCATTGAATCCTAAACTAATTCTACAGGATTCAGTTCAGGATGATAGGATGGCAACCTTAAATCTGAATTACTTTGAAATAACTGATCAATTTTGTCCCTTTTAGATTTTATTATCTGGTACAACTCAGGCTTACAAAGAATTTCGTCAAAGTCGATTTGGTGTTGTTTCCACCAATCTATCATATCTGCTTTTCACTTTATCGAAATTGGCATTTACTCAACCAACTTATTGTCATACAAAACATTATCAATCACAACACTTTTTTCTGGCAAATTAGGAATTACTTTTTTTTTATAGTTTTGATAATTCATTTGAGATAAAGCCTACTTCCCCACCAGCATGTAATAGTATTATACGTTACAAGGTCGGTAGGTGACTTATTACAGTACGAGTTAATTTACGGACGAGGCGACGTAGGAGCCGAGTTTGAAAATAAAAACGAGGACTGTAACACAGCCGTACTTTACGGCTGTGACTGTAATAACACCTAACGACCATGTATCGTATTATATTTTATTTCATCCTGTTTTTATAAATTAATAAATTCATAAAAATTTTAAAAATAGTTCGTGACTTGACTAGTTACGTCAACTTACCTTAAGCGTCAGTTACTGTCAAATTTTGATTTTATAGTTATTATAGTGTTTTTAAATGCCAAAATTAAAAGTAATTGTCTTCCCTAAAGCAATCAGAGCAGAGTTGCTAGGCAACACATCACATTACAGTACATGATACCGTAATGTTCTACTTACCGGCGCCAAATTGATTATAGGGAAGTTTATTTACTGGACAGGATGACATAAAATTAGTAAGCGTTCCGCTTTGCTTGTAGGTTTTGGGAGCCCTAAATTAATTTGGTCTCTCTAAATTTTTTCATGGGTATGACTTGAATATGTATGTTTAATCCACATAAACCAAAGGTCGTTTTTCTTCTCCGTTTTTGTTTATTTTTCTTATAAATTTAATTCGAAGGTGTCTGAATAAATGCTGTTCTATCAAAATTTTCCTGTCGTTTTTTACTTTTTTTCTAACTAAAACCTATGTCATGGATTTCTTCACGAAGTGCTACTATAAATCCCAGATGTCCAAATTCACTAAAGAATTTATTATGGTAATTTTTTAAAATGGGAAGCTTTTCTTCGGATATGTGATAATTTTTTATCAAATTTCTTAATTGTTCTTTGTCACAATCATACAAACAAACTTTCGATTTTTTAATTCTCTTCTTGTTTGGAGTGGAAAAAGGAGATAGGTTTCCTTCTTGAACCAATTTAGTCTTGTCTATTTGGAGATACGTCTACAGTTCTCTAACTGCTACACGTTTGATGATCTAATAAAGAAAGTAAAAATTTTAATTAAAGTAATTATAAAGTTGAAATAAATGACAGTATCAATTTTTTTTTAACTTACCTTATATACAGAAATAATAAAATCTTTTTTTGTTGCCTGTCCTCTTATAAATTTTATGAGAGTACTAACTAACTCCTTGCTTTGACCACTTTATTTTTAACTTGGTTTATTTTTAACGACACTGCTAATAAACCGATCTGCACTCTACGAAATACTCAAATGAACTGTGAACTGATGCTCTGATATTTTTAAAGCTTGTTGCTAGTGCTCATCCAGTTTCTAACGGACATCCTATGTTGGTTGACTTATACAATAAGTCGAAAATTTGAAGTGCGAGGCATCATTATTTTACAAAAATTGATTCAACAAGTTGGAACATGTGGACAAACTTCGGTTTGATTGGTAATTGTTTTTGTATATTTTGCACAGCATGTTGTTTTATAGATGCGTTTTTAAACAATTTTATCAGTATGTCTGATCTTCGTCAATGTTAAAATAAATAAATAAATAAAAACATTTATTAACCTGCTGACATGTACATTACACATATAGGAATCGTCAAAGTATACAAAAAATAGATATACATAAAATATTAACTAACAAAATAGTAGTTAATCAAAAAACGATAAATAAATCAAAGCAGTATAGTATATCTACAGATAATAAACTTAATAAGTAAGCACGATGGGTCTTTAGTTTAGTTGCTAAAAAACTCATCTAAACTATATATAGGTTGTCTCAGCAGATAACGTTTTAATTTAGATTTGAAATTTACTAATTTTGAACAATTAGTCACATCTTCGGGTAAGTGGTTAAAAATTTTGAGTGCTACACAATTTGGTGCTTTTAGTGAGATATTATATTTATAGAAAGGTACATGATATTTGTTACGTTGCCGAGTGTTATGTTGATGTAATTGTAAATTTAGTTTGAATTTATTTCTATTTGAATACATATAAACAGCCAGTTCAAATATGTATAAAGAAGTTAATGTTAAAATATTAGTTTTCATAAAAACATTTCTGCACGGATTTCTTCGGGGAATATTTTCTATTATTCTTAAGATTCGTTTTTGTACGATAAAAACATCAGGTGACAGAGTAGAAAATCCCCATAACGCGATGCCATACCTAAGCCTAGATTCAACCTGGGCATAATATAAGCTAACTAACTGGCTCTTTGTTAATATTTTGCTTAAGTTTCTAAATAAATAGCAGATGGAATTTAATTTTGAAATTAATGAGTAGCAATGCTCTTTCCAGTTTAAATTTTTATCAATAATAATACCTAAGAATTTTACACTATCTTCCTCGGAGGATATTAATGACTCTTTTACAATATTGTTGCAGTTATTTTGCCAATTGTGGAACCTAATCATTTTTGTTTTATCACTATTAAAATAAAGAGAGTTTAATTCGAACCAGTTAACCAGCTCATTCATGGACATTTGGCAATTATCCTGTAACTCCAAGTCACTTAACGATGAGATCAACACACTAGTATCATCTGCGTATCGAGCTTTTAGGATTTTTGGTATTATATCATCTACATCATTTGTATATAGTATAAACAAAACTGGCCCCAAGACGGAGCCTTGAGGGACGCCCATATTGTATATTCTCGTATCTGAGTTTACTGAGATATTATTGTTTTTGTTGTTAAGGTTTATGGTAACATACTGGGACCTATCTTTTAGAAATGATGCCACCAAATCCAAGGCAACTCCACGAATTCCGCATGAATTTAATTTTTGAAGTAAGATATCATGCTGAACGCATTCGAATGCCCTGCTGAGATCACAGAATATCCCAACAGGGCACTCACCAGCTTCCATAAAGTTTACAATATTTTCATAGAACGAGGTAACAGCAGAACTGGTAGATTTGCCAGCAACAAAGCCGTGTTGGTTTATTGAAAAAATGTTATGATTCTTAACAAATAATAGAAGTCTAGCCAAAAACGCATACTCAAATGGTTTGGAGAAGCACGATGTGATAGTTATGGGCCTATAATTTTGAATCAATTGTGGATTTTGTTTTTTATAAATAGGTATTACTTTACCCTTTTTTAGAAGGGTAGGAAAATTCCCTGTCACAAATGAAAGATTTATTAAATATGTTAATGGCTTAATTAATGTAAATAATGCTTTTCCTAATATAAAGAGTGGCACTTCATCAGCCCCGCTGCAGGTTTATTCTCTATTTTTTCTGATAAGAGCATCAATAATTCGTTCTCACTGAAAAGATCTAAAAATATAGAAAAATCATTTTTTATATTACTGAAAGCTTTGTGTTTAGTTTGTAGTGTAATATTTTTTATTATGTTCTCAGGTTCCTCAATAAAAAAATCGTTAAATAATTTTGCAATATCATTAGGGTTTTTAATCAATTTATTATTTTGTACTAAATTTAAATTTCCAGTTTTACCCTTAGCTTGGGAAAGTTCAGAAACTACTTTCCACGATTCTTTTGAAACGTTGTTTGAATTAAAAATACGATTTTAATAATAAACCTTTTTTTAATATTGAACCAATGTTGAATGTTGTTTTTTTGACCAAGTATAATAGTTATGCAACTCCGGAAAACTTTTTTGTAAAATAAATAAATCCTTTAAATTATTGCTAGACGTTATGACTTCATTAGTTACCCATTTACTATTCTTGTCTTGGGAATAGTAACATTTTTTCAAGGGAAAATATTTATTAAAAGAAAGAAGAAATGCCTTCATAAAATTCTCATAAGCATTGTTTAAATCCTCAGACAAAAATATAGATGACCAATCCTGAGTTGCCAGGGATTCAAGGAAAGCCGCCGTGTTCTGTTCATTGAAGTTACGTTTTATTTGTGACCACTGCTTCTTGTGAGCATTATTTTGATTATTTGGCGATTCAAAAATAACAAATCTGTGGTCGGAAGTAATATTGTCTATTACACAAACAACTGGATTAGTGATATTTGTATAGATATGGTCAATTATAGTGGATGACTCTTTCGTAATTCGGGTTGGCCACTCTACCACCTGTTGCATAGCAAAACCTTTTAATAAATAATTAAAATTATTGTATAAATTTTTGTCCCTAGTGGGATCTAGATAAAAATCACCTGCCAAGACAAAAGAACAGTTAGGCTCATAGAGTTTGTCTAAAACATTTAAAATTTTATCATAAAAACAATGAAAATCGCCATCTGGTAATCTATATACCTACTGCTAAGATTATCATTTTACATTTATCAAACTTATAGGTAGTTCCACATATTTCAAAGTCTTTTTCTACACAATATTCTTTCAGATTAATATCAGAACAATGTATATCATCCCTGCTATAAATTGAAACCCCTCCCCAATGATATAGTGATCTACAGAAATGACTACTCAACTTGAAGCCACTTATATGTTTTGTAATAATAGATAAGTCAGTATCATGAGTTTCAGTTATGCAAATAAATTTTATACTTGTATTTAAGAATTCATATTCTAAGTTATTGATAGATTCGGCATTTAGACTGCGCGTATTCACTAGTAAAATATCAGGATTGAAAAACGTTAGTCCTCCACTTGATTCCTTAGGCGCTTCTGGAAAAACTTACTTATACAGGAGCCTGTTGGCCAGAGCTTTGGATCCATAGCCTTTCTAAAATTTATTTGATTAATAGACACCTTAAAAGATGAGTAAAAGTTAGGACGAATAGGAGTGATACGAGCACACTCCACTTCAGGAAAAGATGACTCAAGCATCTTTATAAGATCTTCGGCTGATGTATCATGATGCACCCTCGTTACATGAAGATGAACTACCTTTGGTACGCCTTTGATGGTTGACGTAGAGTTGTTACCGATGATGATTCTTTGCCTCCTCCGATTATTTACGACAGTTTGCCATTGTTCTTCTTTATCGGTTTTTTGATTACTGTGAACCAAATTGTCACCTTTTGAAATATCCGTAATACTAGTTGAAGGTATAGTAATAGCGGAATTTAAATTAATAATGTCGCTACATTTCTTTTCAGTTTGTACTTTTAAAATTTCTGTAGAAACAAATTGTTTGTTTATCAACAAGTTATTTTTATTTGTTTGGGAATTCCCTGCGTTTTTATCCCCTTTTTTATTTGAAGATAATTTTAGGACTGTTGATCTTTTTTAATAGCACCACTTCCCAACAGTTTTCAAGAGAGTTTATTGATACGTATCATAGTTCTCCTTTTTTGTGGTCAGTTTAAAGTGTCGGGTATAGTGATCGGATCCCTTAACCATTTTAATCTTTTATTTTTTATTTCAATGCAAATTATACAGAGCGACCAAAGAAATGCTTCTTCTGTTACCGTAAACGTTTGGAAACTAAATTTTGACCGATTAAATGGAAACTTGTGGACACGTTATCTTTTGTACTTTTTGTCGGACGTCTTGCATCGTTTTATCGTCTGGATTCAAGTAATAAACAATTCGTAACACATAGCCGTGTCACTTCTTATATATAAAAGATAAAAAACAAAGAAAAAAATTAAAAGTATACGAATTATTTCATTTTTATAAAATTTTATGTATATGTAAACAAAGCGACCTCTTTTATCACACAACATAATAAAATCGGTTGGCCTACGTTAAAAAATGTTTAAAATAGTTAAAAAAAAATCACAAAAGAAAAAAGTTTTTAAAAACCTCTCTAGCATGTTTAATATAACAATTTTGTATATACTTTTTGCCATATGGCACCCTTTTCTCGTACCTGTATTATTGATTGCCTATAGTCGAGTAATATAAACTATAACCAAGTGTTAGTGTACGTTCTCTTAAAAAGCCTTCCCCCCCCAAAAAAAAAAAACAAGAAGAAGCCAATAAGTCGAACACGTGTGTGTTTTTTGTCGCGCTGAAGAGAGCGTCCATGTTTATGTTACGATGAACCACCAATCTCGCAATTATTTCGTTTTTTTTTTGGTACTTCATGTATTTTTACATGTGGATTTGTATATTTTCAGCTTTGTATGTCTTGTCCTGCATTAGGTTATGGTATTTCTAATATGTTCTATTGCCTGCTATTATTTGTTATGTTATTTCGTCACTTCTCTCATTTTTATCATTCACTATTACTCTCAAGTATTTAAATTGTTGAACTTTTCAAAAGTGTTAATTCCTTTTTTGATTTCTTTTATTTGGTTATTATCTTTTCTAGTGCATATTAGGTGTTTTGTTTTCCTTTCATTGATTTCTAACCCTCTCTGCTTTGCTTCCTTTGCTAGTGGTGTTAGAGCTTTTTCCAGACTTTCCCTGTCTTTTCTTATTAGCACTATGTCGTCTGAATATGCTAATAGTTACGTCGAAGAATAGGCTCCTTTGATCCCACTGGCCTCTACTGCTCCTTTTAACGCTATGTTAAAAGGAGTTATTGACAACTTATTATAAAAAAAACTATTTTCTGACTGGTTACATAATTGTTACTGTAGGAGGTTTCATAAATATCTCTACACACTTTTAGTGGAATAAATGTTAGGCAACAGAATTTCCTGGAGGTAAGATTTTAAAAGAAAAATTCCTAGGAAAATATATGGACCTCATCAAAATCCAGCAACAGCACAATATAGAATAGAAACTAACGCCGAACTAGCACGACTCTACAACAACTCTCCAGACATCGTACAAGAAATAAAAGCAAAGATTACGCTGGGCCGAACATATACAGAGGAGCCAAGACATCAGAATTATAAAATTATAAAAGCAGTATGGAAAGAAACACCATATGGAAATAGACCACTCAGGAGGCCTAAATTAAGAAGGCGGGATAACATTAACAAAGATCTTATTAACCTAAGCGTTGATCTTACTACATGAAAACAGAGTCGCACTGAATAGAGGAAAGTGGTGCAATCAGCTAAAACCCACCTACACACATATACACAAGCAACATTATATTTTGGGACTGTTTTCTCGGGAAATATTGCGTCAGATATTAGATTGAAGAGAGAGTGTGTAAAAAAATCTTTAGTGAAAATCAAAACCAAAATGTGTCCACCAAATAGTCAGCAAACAATTGGGGACGTTCGTTTTCGGGTTGTTTTTTCGAAAAATCGAAAGCAAAGAATCTCCTACTTCGGATAGATTCAAGAATGGTGATCCCAAAATATATACTGTAGCCACTTTCCAATTTCACTGTTTTTGTTCCTGTATTCAGGAGCGACGCCCAGATTCAAATTTTCCGGGACTATGCTTGAGCCAAATGAAACCTGCAGCATACAACTCTGGAATTCAGGAACACTGTGAATGACTATTTGAAAATCTGCCACAATAATTTGAGGGTTCAGATTAAATTCCAAACCTAAGCATTTAATTTTCAAAAGTTTAAATAGATTTTTGTAAGAACATTCCTTCTCATTTAGTAGTAAACATGACGAAAGTGGAACATAATATCCAATATATGCAGCGTGAATACCTGCAAGAAATGATCTGGACAGTAGCTAACTATACCATCGACATATGTATAATTTGCTAATTTTGTAGAGAAGGGTAACATTTGTTAAAATACAAAAATTTCTTCAAAATCGGTAATAAAAAGTTTTCAAGTTTTATATTTTTTTAATAGTCATTGTTTTTATAGACTCAATAGCGTCTGTTCTACTTTTTGTTAAAAACGGTAATTTTTCTTCTCTTCTTATAAATAGTGTTACGAATATAGTGAATATCTTTGACTGTTATAGTACTTAATTACCCAGGATTTTCTCTTAAAATGGAATGTGAAGAAGGTTTTTCAAAAATGTCATTGGTTGTTTACGTTTACCAACATGTGCCTATTTAGTTTTTTTAATGTATGTTTTAGTTCACTGCACATAATCAAGTTTTCGGCACCCATAGTATAAATTTTAGCTTTACAAAAACGAAACGCTTGCCTCCAATACAACTCACCACTTTTTAACTCTTTATGATTTGTAAATTTCTAAGATTCTACATTAATATAGGTTTTTCACGTTCACCAAAACCCTTACAGCATTCCATAATGTTTTGTATGCAAGAAGTTATTACAATATAACAGTAAAGATAATTTTTAGAATTCCTTAAAGTTAGTTTTCCCAGAAATTATAATCCTCTGCTTAGTAATTAGCATCGGTAGAAATTAAGGGGATAGGGTATTGTCTATAAGGAAAAGTATGAGGCAATAAGGAACAAACATGTAAGAACAATTTTTTGATGGATTAAGTTTTTTTGTCACAAAAATATCATAAAACCGCGAAGTGCTATTAAATTCAGCCGTGCATCTGTCAATTGTCAGCCCCTTCCCTTCCACTTCTTCAACCCATTAGTTGTCAATAGGGTATATACTATGTGTGGCACATCATTAGACAGGTATTTAGATGAAGTATTCAGACAGAACAATTGTTTACGATTTTTTTTTTGATATTTGTACTGTTTTTGCACAAAAGTCTTTATTCATTTAAAGTACAACATTTCTTAAAAATGTAACGTAACGCATATGGTTTGCTAATATGTTATATTTTCTTTCACATCAAAAGTAAATTAACACAAATATTATAAAAACAATTATGTTTTCATACAACTTCCATACAATTATAGAATCGTTACTCGAAATTACGTCTAATGTTTTTAAGCATTTCTGGGGCTATTAGAATGCATTTATGTAGTATTCGTCGTCTTAGTTCTTCCAACAAAACGGTTTCGGTTTCATAAATTTTGCTCTTTAAATAAGCCCACAAAAAAAATCCAGGGGTGTTAAATCGTGGGATCATGCAGGCCATTCAATACTCACAACGGCTGCTGTCGAATATAGGTGGGCCTAGCTGCCTCAAAAGGAGGCTGTTGTCCGGGGTGGTGCATTCTACCATCCTGTACGCAGCACCGGTGTGGGGCGGCGTCTTAAGATATAAAAAGTACAGGAATATGTTGTGGAGTGCTCAGAGGAGGATATTACTAAGAGTCATTTGTGCCTATAAGACGGTGTCCGCGGAGGGTGCCTGTGTACTCAGCGGGACGCCCCCTATTGACCTGATGATAGAGGAAAGGGAAAGGCTACACCGACTGAAAAGAAAGCCAACTGCAGCAGACAAAAAAAGGGAAAAGGAATTAACTGTGGACAAATGGGTGGCACGGTATAGAAGCATGCGGAAGCAGCTGAATGGACCAGAAGTATCATAGGTGATCTAAGAAAATGGTTGGGCTGTCCACGTAGGGTGACAGACTACCACGTCACCCAGTGGCTAAGTGGACACGGGTGCTTTGGGGAATATCTTCACCGTATAGGCAAAAGGGAAGAAGTGGTCTGCACTGACTGCGGAGCAGACCTCGATGGACCGGAACACACGGTGCTCCACTGCGGTAAATGGAGCGCGGAAAGCCTTCCCTGTCTGAAGAAGGTTGATCAGACGGTTCCAGGCAGGGACATACACATACAAAGGCAAAAAAATGCCATTCAATACGGCCTCTGCTTCCAATCCATTGTCTAGGAAATCGTTAATCGAGGTATTGCTTTACAGCACTGCAGTAGTGTGGAGTTGCGCCGTCTTGTTAGAAAAAGAGTACATATTAAAAAACTTATGGAGACTTTAACACAATTTATTCACAAGATTGTTAAGATACACAGAACTCTGCTGGATAACGTCTAAACT
This sequence comes from Altica lythri, assembly GCA_964028335.1. Taxonomy (NCBI): domain Eukaryota; kingdom Metazoa; phylum Arthropoda; class Insecta; order Coleoptera; family Chrysomelidae; genus Altica; species Altica lythri. The sequence goes on from OZ034803.1 coordinate 54,081,013, forward strand.
GCTTGACAATGCAATGAACTCTTGTAAATATTTGAACTTGAACTGTTGTTAACTGCCCATACATACCCTTATATACAACAAATGAACATTCTCAAATTTTCTAGAAACATTATTTAATCTAGTCAGTGTGTTTAGAACTTTCTCGAATTTTCTAGAGACATTATTTAATCTAGTCAGTCTTTTTAGAAATTTCTAGAATAACCGAAAAATAATCTTTCAAATTAAGGTCCTTTCCGTTACGGTTATCCCGTTACGCTGTCCCCTCCTTAGATTCATTCCTCCTGGAATGTTATTTCCTAAATCGGAATCCCACACACTCCTTGAGCCAGCCAAACGATCTTCTTGGAGCTGCTGCACATCTCCACTGTGGTTTTCCTGGTAAGGCGCCAAACGATCATGATGGACCACGACAGGTTTCCCTCTGGGAATTTTCACGATCCAAAAAATGACTTCGTTAATCTTCTTCTTGATGGTTTATGGACCTTCCCAGTTCTTCTGTAATTTGAGACAAATACCTCGACGCCTTGGGGGGTTATAGAGCCAGACTAAATCTCATCCTTGGTAACTCTTTTCCATTGTCCGTGTGTCATAGTACCTCTTCATCCGATCACTAGATAATTAAAGTTTTCCACGCACCAGGTTGTGTATATTCTTCATTCGATTTTGAAGACCGGCGACATATTGTTCACGGGCCACTTCTTCACCAGGTTTACAACCAAACACCAAGTCACATTGTAGCCTCATTTCTCTACCGAACAGAACCTTCGCAGGCGTTTGGCCAGTTGATTCGTTAATGGCCGATCGAATCGCCATTATAAATAGTGGAATATGTCGATCCCAATCCCTCTGACACTCTGACACCACTTTTGACAGATAGTTGGTTATAGTCCGGTTCATTCGTTCTACCATTCTATCAGACTGAGGGTGCATCGCTGTGGTTCTCGTTTTGTGGATGCCTTATCTTTGGCAAACTTCTTAAAACAGCTTGCTCTCAAAATTTCTCCCTTGGTCTGGATGTAATTCTTGTGGTACCCCAAATCGGCTTACGAATTCTTCAACTAATTTATCTGCTAAAGTGGTGGCTTCCTGATTGGGAACTGCATAGGCTTCAACCCATTTAGTGAAGTAGTGCATTAAAACAAAGATGTATTTATTTCCTACATCAGTCTGTAGATTCTACTGCGATTCTTTCAAAAGGACTTCCGACCAGATATTGCTGCATTTCCGCCTTCGGTTTTCGGTGCAGACCATTACTGGCAGCACATGTGGTGCATTTACGACACTAATCTTTAACATCATTAGTGCAATTTACCCAGTAAAATCTATCTCGGATCTTTTGCAGCGTTTTCGTGATACCCAGATGTCCTCCAGAACTATTATTATGCATCTGTTTTAAAATATCCGGTACAGCATTTCTTGGGACCACTATTTGTTTCCTTGTTTTTGTGCCCTCGGAGTTTTCTATGTCTTTTAACGAACCCACCGTCCAAAATTAAAGAGTTTCGTTGGGCCCAGTATGCTTTTAAAGCAGGAGAGGATATGGATATCTCTCTCCACAACGGACGACGGTCCATTCTTCCATTCCCGAATCTTTTTTAGAAAAGGATCGTTTTCTTGTTGCTCCTCCAGCATAGAGCTTTCGTCTTTTGGCACAACCTTAACTAAGGCGAGTTTTTCCTCGTTCGGCTCCACTCGGGTACAATGGGGGCAAGTATTTTTTATGTGGCCTAGTTCTCCGCAGTTGCAGCACCTCACTGGGCGCCTTCTTTTTGAAGAAAACTTCATTAACGTCGTCACTACCGCTTCGACGTCGCTGACGGCATGGTCGAAGTTACCAGTGTCTTCCATTTGTCGAGCAGCTGCATGGGAGGCCTCCGTCGCGTTTCGAACTCCAGGGCAATGGTCAAGGCGTTTACAAGAGATCTCGGCCTCGCCAACCGTACAGCCCGTTGCAATTCAGCGTCTCGAAGACTATCGGTAAAGGTTTGGATCGCCAGGCACTCCAGAAAATCTTCCGCTGCAATTAGATACGCAAACCGTACCATTTTTTCCACTTCAGCTTTGAACTCCTGGATAGTTTCTCCATTTTTCTGCTTCCGGCTTTTCAACTGCACTCGGTATACCGGTTGTAGATGACTTTGACCATAACGCATCTCTAGACGATTTACCAATAACTCAAAATTGTCAACATTGTCCGGTGTCAATACATGCAGGACGTCTAAATCCTCGCCTCACAGAGCCATGGTTAGGAACAATGCCTTCTCCTGGCGTGACCATCCATTCGCTCTGTCCACTGCGTCAAATTGTTTCAGGTAATTTGACCAGGAAGTCTTCCCGTGGAAGGTCGGGGGTTTTATCGTCGTTCGTACCTGGGCCGCCTCTCCGTTTCCTCGTCGTTCGACGTCTACGTGGCCGATTTCCCTCCTTTCTGCATTTCCGTCGCCGTGGTGGATGAATTGGATTCGGCGACAAGCTTCCAGTTCTTGTTGCAGCTTCCTTATTTCGGACTGCATTTGCTGGTTGATCTCCTCTCGCAAGTTGGCCATTTGCTGGTTTTGCTCGTCACGAAGAGTGCACATTTTGGAGCGCAAATGCGATATTTGCTGGAAGAAGGAACTGGACAACTCTTCTGGTAGGGTAGTCATCCATTGTGATAGCTGGGATTTATTTTCGCGCTGGCTCTTCATCTGACTAGATAGCTCCTCTTGCTGGCTCGTCATTCGTCCTTATAGCTCCTCTTCCAGCCGGAAAAGTTGTTGAGTTAGTTCAGAATTTGCTTTTTGAACTGGGTCTTCGAACTCCACAGCGTCAGGGTCCAAATTATTATTTACGTAGTATTCACGGAGCCTTCTTAACAATACGGATTTGCTCCCAGTAGTTTTCAACTCTAATTCTTCGAGCTCTCTTCTGAGCTCAGCCACCAAAAGTTCATTTATCCTCTTTCCAGGCATTCTTGTATCTTCACCCCACACCTGACACCAATTTGAAACACTTATGGGGACTTTAACACAATTTATTCACAAGATTGTTAAGATACACAGAACTCTGCTGGATAACGTCTAAACTGCTTGACCATACAATAAACTCTTGTAAACATTTGAACTTGAACTGCCGTTAATTGCCCATACATCCCCTTATATACAATAAATGAACATTCTCGAATTTTCTAGAAACATTATTTAATCTAGTCAGTGTGTTCAGAACTTTCTCGAATTTTCTAGAAACATTATTTAATCTAGTCAGTGTGTTTAGAAATTTCTAGAATAACCAAAAAACAATCTTTCAAATTAAGGTCAGTAGTGTAGCTATAGGCATACGGGCTCACAGCTTCCAAATTTCACCGCTAGATGTCGCCAGAGGTGGCGGCGCTGTATTCTTCTTAACGTTGTATCTCGTAAACGGCCTAACGGATTTTGACGTATGACATATCATTGTAAAGGGGTTGCTGTATAGGGTAAGATGAACCGTCAAAAAGACCGTATTGATGCTGCCAAAAGGGCATTAATGTTGTATCTCGTAAACGGCCGAACGGATTTCGACGTATGACGTATCATTGTAAAGGGAATGCTGTATAGGGTAAGATGAAGCGTCAAAAAGACCGTATTTATGCTTCCGAAAGGGCATTAATGTTGTATCTCGTAAACGGCCGAACGGATTTCGACGTATGACGTATCATTGTAAAGGGGATGCTGTATAGGGTAAGATGAAGCGTCAAAAAGACCGTATTGATGCTGCCAAAAGGGCATTAATGTTGTATCTCGTAAACGGCCGAACAGATTTCGTCACGTGACGTATCATTGTAAAGGGGTTGCTGTATAGGGTAAGATGAAGTGTTCAAATCTTCTAAAATATTAAAAGCGCGTGACCTTGGTGCATTAGTTGTTAAAATTATATTAATCTTGAATAAAAAATCGAGTTATTTAAATTATAAAACTTAACAATTTTTAAAATAACGAAAAATACAACAAACTTTAATAAAAAACTCAAATGTACATTTAAACATCAAATTTTAAAAGTATAAAACTAAAAACGTTTTTAAAATAACGAAAAATATATCAAACTTTAATAAAACTCAAATAATATACATTTTTAGAAACCAAACTTTATATCATAAAACTAAAAAATTTTGAAGGCAACGATGAAATGTATATTTTTTACATCAATATAATGTTTTCAATTAAATTTTTTTAAATAAAAAATACTTATTTTAGTATAATAATAAAATATTAATATAGAAAATAAATAGGAATGATATGCAGTTATCAAAAACCAAAATTCGGTTTTTATCAGGAAGCTGTGGTTCATGTCGATGAAAATAGGATACCGCAAAAACTAAAAGCTATGACGTTTATCGGGTTTGGAATTATGTGTTTCGATTAAGTCGTACATATTTAAAGAGGATTTAACTTCTTCATTATTGTTTTGGCTCTCTTTACATCCAGTTCAGTTTCAAGTGCAAAAGTTTTTTGTTACATACCCATAAAGGTAAGAATTTTTTAATTTAATTTCATTGTTTCTTGAATTAATATTATTTTTGAGTTTATTTAATTATTTTAGTTTTTGAGTTGATTTAATTTTTATTTTTCTTTAGTTAAGTTTATTTGTCATAATTTATTTATATTAATTTTATTTTTGAGTTGATTTAATTTTTTATAATGATTTAATTTTATTTGTAGTTGGATTTAACTAGAATAAATTTAAAAGAGAACTATTTCAACACTGAAGCCCACTTGTCAGATTCTTCAACATTGTTTTCCTCTCTTTACAACCAGTTTCAAAGGCATTATTTGTTTCATACCCACAAAGGTAAAAATTTTTATTTTAACTTAATTTCATTGTTTCTTGAATTAATTTTATTTTTGAGTTTATTTAATTATTTGTGTAGGTAATTTTATTTTTGAGTTGAGTTGATTTAATTTTATTTTTCTTTATGTTTATTTTGAGTTGATTTGTATTGTTTTTTTGAATTAATTTTGTTTTAAGTTGATTTAATTTTGTTTTCAAATTCAAGTATTTAATTTTTTATTTTTAGATGGATTTAACTAAAATAAATTCGTTATGTCTTGCAGAAAAAAATAACGAGAAAACTATTATCAAATTAGGAGAACTTCCAGTGGATGTTCCAAAAAAATTATTGAACGCTAAAGTAGTAAAGAGCAAATTTGGGGAAACAATTTTGGTTGAGCTAGAAAACGGGCTCTGCTTTTTGCCCAAGAGAACCATTGAAACACTGAAGCCTCACTTGACAGAATAGAGATGAGGACTATTTTTGGGAAAGTGTTTAAAACCATGCATAAGTACCAAATATAGCCTAAACTACTTGTTATTATTTTTTTACTACAACTAATAGCTTTAAAATAAGTTATTTAAAATTCCATTTCAAATTTCGTGCCAAAACGAGGATATCTGTGAAACGCCCGCTGTGACGTCACTTGCCCCTAAACATTGTCGAAGTTGTATGTAATAGAAAGTTATTTCGTAGTTTTGTGTTAATAAGATGGATTCTACATTTTATAAACATAAACTTTAAAGTAAAAACAGTAATAATATTATCCAAATATCAACAAACACCATATTACTTGACAGCGAAAATTCTTGTTTGGAAACAAGTGACGTCACACATTTTGTTTGGTGTTCATTGTCACGTGACTTGAGAGTGAAATATTTAATTACATTTTATTAAATAAAAAATTAATCCCCTGTTTATTAAAGAAAATATTGTGTTTTTTATTATTTTTATTATAGAAACTAACTTTTTGTGGTAAAATTTTATACTTATTTCAGTACAGTCCACATCCCTATTGTCTGGAGGACATTATTGTATCAAATATAAAGGGAAAAAACAAATTGGTCAAGCTAATCCTACGGGTATATTCGAAATAGTTAAGGAATAATTTTTTGTAAGTTTTTTATTTTTTTTTATTATGAATAACATTATGGCTAATGCTATTGTTAAAGATATTTTCAAAGCATATAAAGCGTTAATCTCCAGTTTTGCGCATAGGGAAGCAAATAAATTAATCAAACAAATTAAACGGCATGTTATCAGTTTTCATAAAGATATTCGTAGGGGAAATTTAGATATTGGAACACTTAGAAATTTACAAACAAATTTGGGGCATTTAAAAACATTTAAAGAAGCAATTATTAATTTGTCTAAGCAGGGATCAGGACTAACTGAAAAATCAGGACTAAAATGGGTCGATCTAGAATCTGTTTTTCATTCAAGAATTAGGTCTGCTGTTATTGTTAATTTAAAACATAAAGACCTAAATGCTTTTTTTGGTGATGCGTTCAAACCGATTAAGGGTAGAATAGCTAACATTATTAAAAAAGTTAACATGATTAAAGTAAATGCAACATTTTGTGCGGAATTTATTAAAAAATCTAAGGAACTTGATGATATTTTAGAGTTCAAATATTTCAACACTAAAAACGCGGTAATAGATGCAGGTACGGATCTTGCATTGTGGTTTAACGAATATATTGTTGATAAAGTAATGAGTAAATTATCGGAATTTCAACTTAAAGATTCTGGATGGGCTTTAGACAAAATTATTTCATTGGAAATAAACATCAATAAATATGAGATAGGTAACGGTGCTACATCATACATTAAGTTACCTGATCCTATACTAAAAAAGCAAGCATGCATTAATATTAAAAATTTAGATAAAGCATGCTTTTACTGGTCGGTAACAGCATCATTGTATCCAGTTAATAAAAATGTAGATCGTGTATCATCGTATCCTCATTATACAACCGTATTGAAAACCGAAGGATTAGACATGCCAATGCCACTAAACAATATTTCCAAATTTGAAAAATTAAATCAAATTTCCATTAATATTTATGCACTCGAGTTAAATGCCTCAAAAGATAAACCCTTTTACACAATTTATCCTGCCCGACTAACTAAAGAAAAATTAAATAAACATGTAAATTTATTGCTTATTCAGGACAAATACTTTCCAAAATTAAACGAGTATGAAGCTCCATCAATGGATACGGAAAATGAAGTAATTAAATATCACTATTGTTTAATCAAAGATTTATCTCGATTAATATCAAGTCAAGCTAACAAAGCTCATATGAAAAAATATATTTGCGATCGATGTTTAAATTACTTTAGTAGTCAGGAAAAATTAAAAAACCATGATGAATACTGCAAAGATCTGAACAATTGCAAAATATCGTACCCACCATTTGATCATGTAGAGTTTAAAAACCACGTATACAAGCAGACGACACCTTTTGTCATTTATGCAGACTTTGAGTCAGTGCTACGTCCTCATAACCACAACTTGGAAAAACATACACGAAAGTTTCAGAAACACGAGGCGTATAGTGCAGGATATTATCTAAATTGCTCCTATGATAGTTCGCTATCATTTTACAATGAATATATTGGGGAAGACTCCATGGATTGGTTCGCTACTGAAATGACAAGGATGGCTAAATTAATTGAAGAGAAAATTAAACATATCGAACCAATGATTGTCAAGCCTAGTTTACTTAATGCAACAACATGTCATATATGTGAGCACCCCTTCAAAGAGAAGGACACCATCGTTTTAGACCACGACCACTTTACAGGTAAATTTCGGGGGTTTTCACACCAAAGCTGCAATTTAAATTATAAAAAAAAGTTTGTTGTACCCGTAGTCTTTCATAACCTTTCGGGATACGACTTACATTTTTTAATTAGAGATTTATCTTAAAAAGGTAATATAAGCTTGCTTCCTATAAACAAAGAAAAATACATTTCATGCACATTTAGTAATGATGAGAGCAAAGTAAAGTTTAGATTTATAGACTCGCTACGATTTTTAGATTTCTCCTTAGATAAACTGTCTGCTTTACTAGAACCATTAGATCTACATTATTTACGTTCACAGTTTCCCAATTTAACATCTGAACAATTTGAACTATTAAGTAGAAAAGGGGTGTTTCCTTATGAATACATTGATTCAATTGAAAAATTAGATAAAACAGAACTGCCATCCAAAGATAAATTTTATAGCACACTAACGGATGAAAATATTACTGACGATTTATACATGCATGCACAAAAGGTTTGGCAATCATTTGAAATAAAAAATTTAAAGGAATATAGCATGCTGTACATGAAAACAGATATCTTGCTTTTAGCGTCTGTGTTTGAATGTTTTCGTGAAAAATGCCGAAAAACGTATGGTCTCGATCCTGCTTGGTATTATACGCTCCTAGGTTATACGTGGGATGCTATGCTAAAATATACCAAATCTAAATTAGAACTACTAAAAGATATAGACCAAATCATGTTTATAGAGAAACGTATAAGATGAGGAGTCAGTCAATGCAGCAATAGATATGCTAAAGCAAACAACAAATATATGTCTGAATTTGACACGTCACAACAATCCAAATACTTAATGTAAGTGGATGTAAATAATTTATATGGTTGGGCTATGTCTCAGGCTCTACCATACGGGGGTTTTGAGTGGGTTGACACAAACATCGATATAACTCAAATAGCAGATGATGCTCCAGAGGGATATATCCTCGAAGTGGATATAAAATACCCTCAGCATTTACATAATCTACACAACGATTTACCGTTTTGTCCAGAACATCGAAAACCCCAAGGATCAAAAATACAAAAACTCATGACCACTTTATATAACAAAGGGAAATATATCATACACTATCGAAATTTAAAGCAGGCTTTGTTACATGGATTAAAAGTGAAAAAGATTCACAGAGTGTTGAAATTTAAGCAAAGCCCATGGTTAAAAGAATATATCGACCTAAACACAACTCTTCGAACAGCTGCCAAAAATGATTTTGAGAAGAATTTATATAAACTAATGAATAACGCTGTATTTGGCAAGACGATGGAGAATATAAGAAAACACCGTATTGTTAAACTCATTAGATCGTGGGAGGGTCGATATGGAGCAAAGAACTTGATAAGCAGTCCTAGGTTTAGTTCGAGCAAAATCTTTGATGAAAACCTTTTAGCGATAGAGCTTTATAAAACCGAACTTGTATTCAATAAACCGTTGTACATTGGCATGTCGATTCTCGATATTTCAAAGACTTGTATGTACGAATTTTATTACAGTTTTCTGCTTCCTACGATGGGTGTAGACAACTGTAAACTCTTATACACCGATACTGATGCATTTCTTCTTAAGCTGCGATGCAATGATATTTATACCAAATTAATTAAAGCCTATCCAGATAAATTTGACACCTCAGACTATGAATCAAAGAATGCGTATGGTATTTCACTCTTGAATAAAAAAGTCATTGGACTAATGAAAGATGAATGCAACGGCAAACTTTTAACTGAATTTGTGGGGTTGCGTTCAAAAATGTACTCGTATTTAACAGAGGGTGATAAATGCGTTAAAAAATCAAAAGGTGTTAAAAAAGAATGTCGTTGCAAAGAAAATTACTTTTGATGATTACCTTTCATGTCTGAGAGATTTTAAAATGAAAACAGTTAACCAATGCACGTTCCGTTCCTACAATCATAATGTTTTTACAATCGAACAAACCAAAATCGGTCTAAGTCCACACGATGATAAACGCTTTTTATGCAATGATCATTTGACACTTTAGCATGGGGTCATTGCGATATAATGCTCGACTAATGTTATTCATAATTGAGAAATAAAAAACAGTTGTAAATTAAATTAGTTTTTTGTTTTCTATTGTTTATTGTAGGTATATCTAAAAATTTTTTATGTTTACAATAAATTTTTAATCTGAATCTATGGTGTATTATTTTCTTTTAAATATGTTCCGTTGAAACGATCAAAAAACGTTCAAATTCATCGTTTAGACATCTATTATTCAATATTTTGACGTTTATGAATTTAGTAACGATAAAATAGCGAAAACTGAAGCATTTTTGACACTTTGAAATTATGTTTTTCCATAAGAAATACATGTAAATCGTAAATTTCTTTTTATCAGTTTTTTAATACGTTATTGGGACAAATTTTAACGTTATCTTGACGTTTGGACGTTTCACATTTTAGAACTGTGACATGCATAAATTTTGCCTCGATAAAATAACATTTTTTGACGCTATTATTATCGATTTTGAAATAAAAGTCATTATTTTTTTATAAAAGTTTATTTCATATTTTCTAAATCTCTTATTACATTTTGTTTATAAAAGTTAATGTACTGACGCAAAGCATTGGTTAACAAAGGATTAGAACATATTTCACAAAATACATCTAATGCTTGAAAGCAGTTATCACTAAATTTTTTTTTTACAATATCTATTACATTATTATAATAACAATTAAAGTTAATATTTTCTAGAAGTAAAATCTGATAAGCTATGATCAAATGATGTACTGTAACAAGTTCATCTACATCCTTTTCCGTTAGATGATATCTTACGCCATGTTTTTCAACTTCTATGAACTTGGTGTCATCGTATACCAACTGTCGTATTGTACAAAAATCTCCACAGGAAAATGTTAATGCTTGATCACACTGGATCAAACTTATCTTATCTAAATAGTCAATAAGGTCAAGCCATTCCATTTTCCCAAACGACAATTTACTGATAAATTTTCTGATAAAATAATAGCTGGAGAAAATGTTCTTGCAGGAGATAAACCAACTGTTATAACATACCCCTCAATTGTGAAAGATGATTGTAGCAGCAAATAATTTTCATGTTTTACTTTGTCTTCGTAAAAATTTAAAATTCTGTTTACTTCTTCCATATAGATATAATCTTCACTACTACTACTCTTAGAATATGACGGCAAGTCTCCACTACAATAACCACTGTCTTGTGTCATCATCTTTTAATACTTGATAAAACTTGTTGAAACTAAGTAAAAATAATTGCTTCTTCTTCTAAGGACAGTTTTAGTCGGACCGCAGACTGAACGGCTTGAGCAATAGATGTTATGAATCAAAAAGGCCCCCGGAAGCCGTAGAAACGTATCTTGTTTGTCATAAGAATACATGTAAAAATGTTCAAAGTAAGAAACAACAGAGTTTATAAAATATTAGATTTTTCGATCCAGCTATTATGCGAACTATCAAACTCCAGCCATTTAACGTAGATTTTATTGCCTTTTTTTCTCAGCACTTTTTCAACAAGGTTAACATCAGGATTTTTTTACTTTTGTAGCTCTTCCTCGTAAAATGCTCATTTAATTGGTGGTCCATGTAAATCTTTCAACATGTATGTTACGGGATTAGTTATGTTCACTTTGGTAATTTTAAAAAGCTCCGTAGTCCAATTAGGTGTATATCCTTTATCGAATAGATGCTTTGCCTTGCTTATGCGCACCACATCTCCAATTTTATATTTTCGCGGGCCTGCTTTTTTCAAATAATTATAATGTTGCTTCAGAATCTCTTTTTCATTGGATCTGTTTACCTGAGACGGCTTTTGACCAATCGTTCTATGTTTGCTTTCGTTGTACTCTTTTGTAATTTTCGGTAACACATCTATACACCTGTACGTACCGTTTAAGCTAAAATGCTTGTACAATTTCGTTTTCAGTGTTCTAATAACTCTTTTTGCCATACTAGCTTTCATCTTGGTAAATGTACTGTAATGATTTATACCATGCTTCTGCATTAGATTTTGAAATTTTGTGTTTGTAAAACTCTTTGCCCTGATCAGATTGAAGATTTTTCGGTTTGCGTTTTCCTATAATATCAGCAAAAGCTTTCGTGATTTCTTCGCCAGTTTTCGATTTCAACGGTCGAGTCCAGAGAAATTTCGAGAAGCAGTCAATTACCACTAAAATCATTTTAAACGATCGATTTTGAGTTGCGTAAGAACTCATTTCAGCCAAATCAATTTGCCATAAATCATCCAAACCTTTGATAATTGTTCGTCGTCGAGCATAATTTTTTCGAGCCGGTTTATGCAGCTCATTAACGACTTGAACCTTTTCCTTTGAAAACATGACTGTGACTAAATCTAATGTTTAGGGATTTTGTACTAACCGATTCTCCAATGCTTTAAGCCTATTGACTATATTCATTAATTTAATATTATCCACAATACCACGCAGGTTATTTTGGTTAGCAGTGATTTTGTTTGTTAAATCTGTAATACTATTTTCAATAGCTAACAATTTCCCTGATAGAGTATTGACATACTGCTGCTGCGCTGCATTGTTTTTCATAATTTTATCTAGTAAATCCTTTTGTAATGTCGGAAGATCTTTTTGATATAGTTTCTCTAACGCTTTCCCTACCTTTTCCTCCAAATTTTTCATGAAGCTTGTCACAAACTGAGTTAGCTGAGCAAAGTTAGCATTAAGAGTTGCTATTTTCGTTTCAATGTTATTCGTTGAATTTTTGATATCTGCTCGTAGATATTGTTTTGAAGCAACAATCGATTCATCAACATACTTTTTGTTAGCCATATCTTTGCTGGCTAACGGAGGATCTCTTAATATAAAACTATTTATAGTCATCAAGTCATTATTGAATGTAAGTTTCATAGCATTTACGTTTTCAGTCAACTTTTGTACATTATCTTTAAATGCAACTTGCAACCTATCTAATGCTGCATCCAAATATTTTTTATTAACAACATCGCTGTCTGAGTCTGGATCTTGCACGTTTCTAAGTTTTAAATTTTCAAAATCAACATCTCCACTTAAAGTATGTGCTAATGCCGGTTTCGGTATAAACAATTTTTTATCTCCAACGATTTTTTTGGTACGTCCGAATTTGTCGACACTCATTGTGGTAATGATGTTTAGGCAATAATGCGTGCTTCTTTTAATTCCTCAATAATTGCAAGAATTTCATTATCATTTGAAGTATTTCCTGCTTCTTTTGACGCTATTAAAAGCCGAAGCCTGTCAACGAGTTCGTTTGGATCGTCCCAATATTGAAGGTCAATTTTATTATCGTTGCAAACCATTTGCATCCCAGAGCCCGAAGGTTTTCGCAAGTGAGAAGTAGCCAGAGGTTTTATGATATGTGTGTATTTAAATCGTTGTGTTCCTTTAAGGTGTCCTTTAATGTTTTTATGAGGATTTGTTAATTCTAGTATTGTTCCATAACGCTGTAAATCATCATCATTGTATTTTTCAGGTTCATCATTAAAAATTAATTCATATAGACCCTTTTATCTGTTTGCCGTCTGTAATAATAAATCCATCATTTTTATTAAAGTCGATTTGTTTGCCACCCAGAAACCATTTAGAAGTATGAGCATCGTAAGTAGGACCATAAACCCGGTCTATATTATCTTTTTTCGCCCAATGATCTATAATATATGGATGAACCATTGGGGGATACTGATCCAAGTATTCCTTAATAACCTCTGCTGAATTGTTAAAATCTTTAACAACCTGTTCATCGTCTACATAGAATACTTTATCATCATCACTAGTAGTTTCCGCAACATCTTCCAGTTTTACAAACGCAGGTATGCTCGATTGCTCTTTTTGTTTAGGTGATTTCTCTTTTTGTTTGGGTGGTTCTTCTTTTTGTTTAGATGGTTTCTCTTTTTGTTTAGATGGTTCTTTTTTAGGCTCTGGCTCGTTGACTGGTTGAGGATGAGAGATTACTGTTTCGTTTAGAGAAGATTTTACAATTTTGTGTAGAGGTTCCGTGACACTTTTAAACAATTTATTTAGTGTCTCATCCGTTTCAACTCTACCCAATTGTAACGCTTTATATTTTCTTCGAATCGATCGAGCAAGTTCGGCAATTTTTCTCTTACGAACGGCTACGTCAACTGGATTGTCTGACATGTTGTCGAATAATGACTGCAATGTTAGAATGTTATGTATTTATCGAAACCGATTCGATATCGACCGTTGTTTAAATCAAAGTCTTTCGCAATAACCATTGTCCATATTTTTCCTGCCAACATTTCGAACACAACTGTTTGAATTCTTCAAAACTCATATCCGGTGACACGTGTTCATCAAAGACATGTTTCAAATTAATAGCATCTTGTTTAAAAAGTACAATTAGGTTACTGTTATCTCTACAAATTTGTTTACAGCATTTCGAGTAGGTCTGTGAAAGAAATGCGCTATCTATATCCCGATGTCGACCCATGCTGTAGTATTCTCGAATCTTTTGCTGGTTCTCACATATGACGTCATCAAAAATAAAAATTGAATTTGGTTTAGCATCATTTGGGCTAATAACTTCATCGTTTTCTTTAAACGGAAAATATCCCACTCCTTTAACTTTCGACAGCACTTCTTCCAACAATTTATACTTGGGCTGATATAATGACTTTGAATAAACGTAAATATTTTTAAATTTCGCGCCATGTGGATGAAACAGTAACGATAACATAACGTTCGTTTTGCCACACCCACTGGGTCCACAGATTAGCGCCCGAAACGAATTTGGTAGCAATGGTCCATGTTTACTAGCAGCGATTCGATCGTTTCCTGCATCTAAATTTTCAATCGGAAGCATCTGGTCTTGTTGAATGATCTTCATTGTATAAAAGACTTGCACGTGGAGATACGGGTGTTAACCTGCTGGACGACGCAGCCAGAGAACACGATATTGCATATTCTAAACATAAAGATTTAGCGGAAAGACATAAAGCAGACGAGATTCTGGAGAATAAAGCGTGGGAAATAGTAAAGTCCAAAGACGCATCAATTGGTGAAAAAGCCGCAGCTTGGTTAACTACCACCGCAATGAAAGCTAAACGTAAACTTGGCATGGGTGTTAGGAAACCTAAATCGTTTAAACGCAATATTATAAGTAAAATACAAAGGGATTTAAAAAAAGCTGGTCCTTCGGCTACATTAAAACGAGCAGTCAGTATTGCTCTAACAGCAGCCAGGGTTGCTGTACAAAATGCTGGTGGAAAAAAACAGGTTAAAGTACCTAGAATTATTCCCATCGAACCAAAATCCGGAGGCTTTTTACCGTTAATTCCGTTATTTGCTGGACTAAGTGCACTCGGGGCGTTGTCTGGCGGAGCTGCTGGAATCGCTAAAACTGTGATTGATGCGAAAAATGCACAGAAAAAATTGGAAGAAGAACATCGACATAACAAAGCTATGGAATCTTTCGGTAAAGGACTATATTTACGAAAAAATGCCAGAGGAGGCTTTGGTCTCTTTCTAAAGAAGCAAAACAACTAATTACGCTACCCAATCGAGGATTGTATGATTACGAACTAAAACGATATGCTAAACGTCTAAAAATCCCAAATTTTAGAGGTGTATTTATGCGAGACACATTGCCTAAAACCGGTCCTGTTCATCGCGAATGCGCAATCCTAAATTTGGATGAATGCAAAAATCATGGAACTCATTGGGTGGCGTATCGGAAGATTAACAATAAGGTTGAATATTTCGATTCATTTGGCAAGTTGAAACCGCCGAAAGAACTTGTACAGTATCTGGGACCTGCAACGAAAATTGTTTACAACCACGATCCTTACCAGACTTTTGATCAAATCAATTGCGGCCATCTTTGTTTAGAATTTCTATACGATGGAGGCTGTTTTGGCGTACATTAATCGTGAAAAGAACCTGATTGACTTTACTGAACAGGAATTGGCTTGTTTTCCTATATGTTATTTGAAAAGGTACGCAAAACCTTGTGAATTATTACAAGTTTGGTGCAAGTTGCCGCTTGAATATAGATTGGATTTTAAATTGCGAACCTGCCTGCCCTGCTTTGTTCATCATAATTATCCTGAATGGACCACCTATGTTGACGGACCTGCGCAATCACAAGGAAATTGTCATATATGTAAACTAGGTTTAGAAAAATGTAATGAACTTGTGAACAATTATTTAAATAAATGTTAAAGATATACAATTTTATTTCTTTGTTCAACCTCCAACAGTTATGTTGTTAACGCTAGAGAGTCTTGATTATCAATTTGATTGGACTCCTCCGGTTCCGTTAAGTTTAGATCCAAAGAAACAATACAAGTTGGCATTTCTGTTTTTCTTTTCGTACAACGGTATACCAAATGTAGAGAATGGCAGTAATGCTTTTTACTATTACGAAAATAACAATAAAACTAAATTGCAGAAAATAACCTTAAATACTGGTTGCTATTAAATTTCCGATATTAAAGAGACGATCCGAAATTTAATAAATATACCACCAAATGCAAAGATTGAAGACGTTTTTTTATTGAAGCCCAACAATAATACATTCAAGTGTGAAATATTCAGTAGTCAACATGCAATAAATTTCGAGCGTGAAGACAGTATAGGTAGAATGTTGGGTTTCTCAAAGAGGATTTTGGAACCGAACATAGTTCCGATCTACCTGTGGAAATTGTTAAAGTACGAACGATTCGTTTCGAAACAAACATTACCACCGGAGCCTTCTACAACAACAGACCTACTCACAATATCCACGAGTTTGGTATATCCGTAGCCCCTGGTTACGCTATCGACGAAATTCCGAAAAATATCACGTATTTGCCTGTGATTGATATACCTGAGATTACAAATATTACTATACTGGCATTGGATCAAAATTCAAGACCTGTAAATTTTCAAGGTGAAAGAAGCATATTGGGTTTGGAGTTGAAAGAATGGGATTAATCTTCAACTATATAGCACCATCATATTTTCAGAAGCCTGCAGTATTGAACAAGTCGTTAAAGTGTTCAGTAGGACGACTACGACGACAACTTACTGGAGACAACGTTTTATTTTTGAAAGCTCTTGGTTTCAAAGTTATTAACAATAATAATAATAATGAATCGTATACGAACAATTCAAGATCCAATGTTTGATCTCTATCGAGAACCGACTCAGGATGAATCGATTAGAAAATCCGAATACCGATCTTACACACCATTCATCAAATCGTTTAGCTGCAGCGACATTGTAGAATTTAGTGTAAATCAGGTGGACTCATTCTTTGCAATGCATGATAAGTTGTTGGCTATTAAAGGAAAATTGGATGTAACTGGTGATGGCGATGTTAGTTTGACACCAAACTTTGGAGCATTTCTATTCGACTCGTGTACGTATAGCGAAAGTGCAAGAGAGATAGAAACAGTTCGAGATCCTGGAATTGTTAGCACTGTAAGAGCTTTAACATGTTACAATGAAGAAGATTCTCGTCACCTCGCCATTGCTGGTTGGAATTATCCCGTAAATCCCATTCTCAATCCTGATGATAAATCATTTAGTTTACTGATGCCGCTTAAACACATCTTCAACATTTTCAATGATTACCCAATGGTAACTTGTGGACGACAAACGATTCGATTCGTTCGAGCTCATAATGATCTCGATAGCGTTATTGTAACAGAGAAACGAGGTACCGGTAACGTACCAACTGTTACAACCGTACAGATTATGATTCATTCGATGGAACTGAAAGTTAAACATATTTATCCAAATGATTTTGTTAAAGAACAATTGATGCGATCAATTCAAAGCGATCGTCCAATCGTAATTCCGTTTAGAAAATGGGAACTACATGAGTTACCATCTTTGACCACAGGAACAAAACAAAAAATTTGGGCTGTTAAAACGACGTCAGCAATAGAGAAACCTCGATATTTTATTGTATTTTTCCAAACTAATAGGAGAAATCTGAAAATTGCAGATCCTTCTTTATTTGATCACGTAAATCTACAAGGTCTCAGACTCGCATTGAATGGTGAATATTTTCCCAATGAAAGGATGCAACTTGATTTTGAAAAAGGCGATTTTGCGCTTGCTCATTACAACTACAGCGAATTCAATTCCAGTTACAACAGAGTATCAATGAAACGACCATTAATGGATTTTCTAGCATTTCGAAATCGTGCTTTGTTTGTTATCGATTGTTCTAAACAAGAAGAATCGATGAAATCATCGACTGTTGATGTACGACTAGAAATTGATGCTGACACAGGATTTCCCAAAAATACTAAAGCATATTGTATCATAATTCACGATTGTTTATTGGAGCATTATCCCCTAACGGAAGTAGTTAAAAATATAATATAAACTGCTAACTATTTAGTATTTACTCAGCTTTCAAAGAAGTTTCATCGTCATCATCATGAGAATTGCAGTAGTCGACGTCCAAGGATTTATAATCGATGAAGTTTTTCATCCAAAAGAAGTCGCTATTCAGATAGGTGGTATAAAAACGATTTTTTTATTTAAACCCCCTAAACCATTACACGAGTTGACTGCTAAAGACAAGAAAACTACGCGATATTTGGAAAAATTTATACATGGAATACGATACGACTCTGGAGATGTAGATTATTCAAGTATCGACACCATTTTAGTGAAACATTTACTAAGTTGTGCTGATTTGGTTTACGTACGAGGAAATCAGAAATTTGATTTTTTAAAAGCAAAATGTGAAGAACTTGGACTCCATCTATTAATTTATGATGTTGCAACTTACGATGGATCAACCTGTTCAACGGAAAAATTTGAACCTGCTTATTTTAATTGGAAAGTTTATGTGTGCATATTATAATATCCTTACATTGTATAATTGGTTGTTTTATACTATATTACCTAAACAAAGCTGTAAAACAAAAAATTAAAGTTTTTTATTAAAACACCTTTTACAAGTTTACAAATATTTATTGTTATTATTATTTAAAAATACATTTCATCGCTTCATTTTTCTTTTTGCCTCTTTTGATATAATTTTGAGAATTAATAAGTAAACTCCTACTAACGTTGCCCATTCTATTTGTACGATTTGGTACATTTTTGCTCCTACTGGGTCTTCTAGGTCTAAATATAATTCCTGTATTGGACTTTGTTGGTTAGATCGCCACTCGCCCACTCCTTCAGGGTTATCGTTAAAGATTAATTTTAGCTTGTAGTTGAGAGGTGATTCTGTTAAATTCAATGCAAACACCGGCATTTTTTCATCATTGACTGTTGACAGACTTATCATTTGCCATGTATTGCACTCTTGTTTTGTTCCGTTTGTGTCTAAACACACACCAATATGTGCAACGTTTTGTGGAACGTTAACATAAAGCATGTTATTTAATATTGCTGTTAAAAGAACAAAATTAGCTTTTAGCAAGACCATGGTTTTATTCGTCTTGTGGGGTTGATGATGTTGGTAAATATTTTTCAAAAACTTTGTCCCACAAACATAAATTTTCAATCTTTTTTAACACTTCTTTTTGGTCTTCGTAGACAGAAATCTGTTGGTTTAATTTTCTTATATTTTCACAAAACTCTTCAAGTTTTTGACTGTATTCTCTCGAAGCCATTCTAAAACTAAATATTTTCCATGATATGTTTTATTCTTAATTGTGAAAGCAAAGTCTGTTATCACTCTAACACATCAGTCGATTACGTCACACATCGCGAACCTGTTAATGCACCAAGGTCACGCGCTTTTAATATTTTAGAAGGTTTGAACACTTCATCTTACCCTATACAGCAACCCCTTTACAATGATACGTCACGTGACAAAATCTGTTCGGCCGTTTACAAGATAAAACATTAATACCCTTTTGGCAGCATCAATACGGTCTTTTTGACGCTTTATTTTACCCTTTACAGCAACCCCTTTACAATGATACGTCATACGTCGAAATCCGTTTGGCCGTTTACGAGATACAACATTAATGCCCTTTTGGCAGCATCAATACGGTCTTTTTGACGCTTCATCTTACCCTATACAGCAACCCCTTTACAATGATACGTCATACATCAAAATCCGTTTGGCCGTTTACGAGATACAACATTAATTCCCTTTTGGCAGCATCAATACGGTCTTTTTGACGCTTCATCTTACCCTATACAGCAACCCCTTTACAATGATACGTCATACGTCGAAATCCGTTGGGCCGTTTACGAGATACAACGTTAATGCCTTTTTGGCATTCGAAAAAGAAGAGTTGGCTGCTTGCGCTAAATGTCAAAGGCCATTTGAAAAAAGAAGAATTGACTGCTTGCGCCAAATGTCAAAGGCCACTCGAAAAAACAGAAGAATACAGCGCCACCACCTCTGGTGACATCTAGCGGTGAAATTTGGAAGCTGTGGGCCCGTATGCCTATAGCTACACTACTAAGGTCCTTTGCTTTACGGTTATCCCGTTACAGTATTATTATTTTCGATTATATCTGTGAGAGCGGGACCAATACTAATTTCGAATAATTCGAGATGTTTCTCCGTTTATATTTTGTGGATAAAAAATGGCGCAACAATACGATCCCCATAAATTTCAGCCCACAGGTTTAATTTAAGAGGATGTTGGGTATATGTTTCATGAAATACTCTAGGATTTTCATCTGCCCAGTAACAACAATTGTGCTGATTTACAAAAAACATCCGAAAAATAATTTTTCAATAAAAAGTTTGCATTAGTGTTTATTTTGTCAGTCAATCTCACAAAACTGTACTCGCATGGGTCATCTTCATTTATTTCATGTACTAATTGTATCTTGTAGGGATGAAATTTATGACGTTTCTAAACCCTACGAACAGTAGTGCGCGAAAAACCAAACTCTTCAGCCAATTTTTTCGTACTTGTTGTAGGATCTAAATTTATATGACCTAAAATTGCTACTTCTGCAGCTTCAGTGCTCAACCCATTTCCTTTTTTTAATTAGCTGCTGACACCGCTTGGTTTAATTTTTCACTACTAGCTCTAAAACCTATGAATGATGCATGTGCTTGTCTTCATGAAGCTTATTAAATAAATCCGCTGTTTTTCTTGGACACCTCCTGTTTTCAACAAATATGGAAATAATCTTAAAAATGTTTCTTAGCTTTAGACAACCAGATCGGTTGTCGTTTTCAAAGTTTTAAAATACAAACTTGCATACATAAGTATATATCCTCGCAAGAGGGAAATATGAAAACGTCCTCTGCGACATAGTGCAAAGAGGACTGAACACAGCAAAGCAGTGGTGTGATTTAGTGGGACTTAATATTAACCCCACCAAGACCACGTTATAGCCTTTACAAGAAAAAAGAAACCTATACTAAAAACTATAAAAATAGGTGGAAATACCGTTGAGTGGAAGACAGAGGTCAAATATCTAGGGCTAATCCTAGATAATAAGTTACTCTGGAACAAACACGAAAACGAAATAATACACAAAGCTACAAAAGCCCTTATGGTGTGCAGAAACATTGCTGGGAAAAATTGGGGCTGTAACCCAAAGACTTTGCAATGGATGTACACAGCAATAGGGAGACCTATCATCACATATGGGGCAGTAGCTTGGGGCACGAGAGCTAATCTGATCACTACGAGGACAAACCTCTCAAAGATTCAGAGACTAGCCTGTGCATGTATCACTGGAGCAATGAGAACATGTCCCACTGCTGCACTGAAAGTAATACTAAATCTCTCGCCACTGCATATTCAAGTAGAAAATGCTAGGAAGAAAACAGTATATAGAATGATCAAAGAAGGAATAATCAAGGAAAAACCTCGATCACTTCAACTTGATCAAACTTGGGAAAAGACCCAAGATAGCATGCCAAAGAAATTTAACTTTGTAAGGAAATTTACCACTAAACTGGGAAGCAAATCTGAATGGGACGAAAACACCATATTGGGGCTAAGCCAAAACGTCATAAAATGGTACACGGACGGCTCTAAAACAGATAAAGGAATAGAAGCAGGGGTGTTTGTACCTAGAGTCAAATACTCAGAAAGCTTGGGTACATACCCAAGCATCTTTCAAGCGGAAATTCGTGCCATCGAAAGATGTATAGAATTTAACATTGAAAAGAACTATCGTAGACAGAAGATTGTAATCATGTCAGATAGTCAAGCAACCATCAAAGCTCTGAACTCAGATACAATCAATTCAAAGATGGTCTGGGAATGCCCAGGCAAATTAAATGAACTAGGACAGAATAACACTATTACCTTCTTATGGGTTCCAGGACACGTAGGAATAGAAGGAAATGAAACAGCAGACAAGCTGTCAAAAAAAGGAGCTGAAACCCCTTACCTGGGACCAGAACCATCCTGTGGGATTAGCAGTAGTACAATTTTAGAAAAACTAAAGAAAAAAATGGATAGCGAAAAATCCAAGTACTGGAATGATCTAGAAGGACTAAGACAATCGAAGACAGTCCTGGGAAACTATAACCAAAAAAGATCTCACAGCTGTCTTAACCTGAGTAAGAAAAACCTCCGAATTATAACAGGAATACTAACCGGTCACTGTCGATTAAGAGGATATATGAAGAAACTAGGATTAGTAAATGAAGCAAACTGCAGATTCTGTGAGGTAGAGGATGAAACCTCAATACACATACTTTCAGAATGCCTGGCATTAAGTAATTCTAGGGTCAAATACCTAGGGTCATACGAAATAGAAAGGGAAGAACTACCTAATTTAAAACCCAGTGATATCCTAAACTTTCTAAGGAAGATAGTACTAGAAGAGCTGCTATAAGTCTAAGGAATCATCAGAAATATAGCAAGAAAAGCAGGACACAATAGATCTTATAGGTCGCAGGTGTATCTGTCACCCCTAACACCATACATTCATACATACATACATACATACAAGTATATATTAAAAAATTTCATCTTTGAAAACGACAACCGATCTGGTTGTCGAAAGCTAAGAAACATTTCAAAAAAAAAATATTTTCATTTTTGTTAACCATTTTCAGTTTTAAAAAACGAACCTTGGCAAATTTGACATATCCATCAAGATTAATAAGCAAGGGTCATTTTCAAAATATTGGTTTATATTTTTTATCAGTTTGTTTTAGTGGCAAAAATATCCCCAAATAAAGAAGTAAATAGATGTTATTATGCCACAAAGAAGTTATAGAGATTATTTAAATATATTCAAAACGTAATCCATCATCATCATTCCTAATTAAAATTATAGAAAATAGCATAGGAGGATTATCTTCTTATACCGGTTTGTGTTGCTTGGTATGACCGTGAGTTTTCAATATAAATGCAGAATGACTTATTTACGGCGATAAAGCAGCTACCAGCCACATCCATCAGTTTTTAGAAACGATCTACATTCGATAAAAACTAACTTTAGTGTAATTTATAACAACACGGTAAAATAAAACCTATTACCAAAATATTATATAAATTAATTCTTACCTATACAATTAGAAATATATATATTCCAATAAACTCCTTTGTTTTCATCATGAACTTGTAGATAATGTTTTGTTTCTTCTGTTAAACCATTTCCGCGTATGTTTTCTTTTAATAACTCTTCGCTCATTTTTCTGCTTTTGTCGAAGAGTTTCTAAAACTGTTATAAAAGACGTGATAACCGAAGAATTAAAAAAGGTAATGGATATTTATTTTTATTTCACTTTAAATATTAAATTTTTTATGGGTCAAATGTGAATACGTATTTTAATAGCTTTAGATATAACACTTTCATGTTTATTAATAATCAGTAGGTAATTAATGTATTTATATTATTGTTATCGGTGTTAGTTTATAACTATTCAAAAAAAAAACGAAAACAGACAAATTATCATTTATTTAAAATACGTACCTACCCAATAATACTGCAAGATGTTTTAAACAATAATTTTGTTGTTGAATTTAACTCTTTTGGCACTGTTAAGATCAAGACAATACCAAAAACTGTAGTTCTCTTATGTATTTAATAACAGTTTTAATTTAATTTAAGTTTTTTTGTTTGGATATGAAATACACACAACCAACAGCTGTCTCTGTCGAAGCAAGGCGCCCAAAATCTCTATTTCCCACTCTCCATCTTACAAACCTCTTCCTCCATGATTTTCTGGGCCTACCTATTGGACTTCACTCTGTTACTCTTTTAATCCATTGATCATTGCTCCTCTTCAATATACGGTATCTTTTTCATTCTTCATCCTTCTCCGAATTTCTACATTGGGTATTCTGTCTAGTCTAATTATTCTGCAGCAGCACCTTAAATAGTCAATTTTGACTTAGTATTTTCTTGGTCATTACCCAATATTCTGCCCAGTACGTCATGATGGATTGTACAACTGTCTCGTATATCCTTGTTTTGGTGCTCCTAGTTACAATTCTGCTCAATAATATAGGATTTAGCTGTTTGATTGCAGTTCTTTTCTGATCAAGTCTTTTTGCCATTACATACTCTTTTCTTCCAGTGTTAGATGTTTGGAAGCCACGATATATACATTTCGCTATATCATAATCTTCTTTTAATTTTTGCACCGTATAACTAAGATCTTCAGGGTATTGTACAATGACCACCTGATCATCCACAAAGCTTATATATATATATATATATATAACGTGAAGTCAATAGTGGAGTTGCAGTCAGTGTTATGGCCAATGTAAATGAAGAAAACTCTTTTATTTTTGTCAAGCTTTCGAATTTATTTAATTCTTTTTCAGGACATCTATAGTGAAGAAAAAATTTTTTATATAATAAAATTTTTTTTATAATGTTTTATATGTGATAACTTACTGAAAACGAATTAAATAAATTCGAAAGCTTGACAAAAATAAAAGAGTTTTCTTCATTTACATTGGCCATAACATTGACTGCAACTCCACTATTGACTTCACGTTATATTGAACCAGTCACTATACCATTATTCATATAAAAGAGAAAAATTATTGGGCATGTACGCAAAAAGGATCAATAAGGCCACGAGTAGGAATGGTAACCGCAGACATGCATGTTTCTGGCTCACTAGCCGTCATCAGTGCGGCATAACCAAGTAGGGTATTGCACTTGGCTAGCAAAAGTGTTGGGTACTTGGAGCAAAGGATGTTGGGGAAACATGTGTAAAGAAACATAAAAACACAAAAACAACGAAAGCTCACACAGGAGTCCTATCGCCATTTTGTGCTTTCGGCCAGCTGTGCCAATGGGTTTTCGGCTAGCAACCAGCGTCGCAACGTTGGCGAAACGGACTCATTGTGTTTGAGTCGTTCTAAGCCCAGGATATGAAATAAACAAAGTGCCAAGAAAACGCGTATTAATATAAACAAAAGGGGAAAATTATTGGGCATGTACGCAAAAAGGATCAAGAAGGCCACGAGTAGGAATGGTAACCGCAGACATGCATGTTTCTGGCTCATTAGCCGTCATCAGTGCGGCATAACCAAGTAGGGTATTGCACTTGGCTAGCAAAAGTGTTGGGTACTTGGGAGCAAAGGATGTTGGGAAAACATGTGTAAAGAAACATAAAAACACAAAAACAACGAAAGCTCACACAGGAGTCCTATCGCCATTTTGTGCTTCCGGCCAGCTGTGCCAATGGGTTTTCGGCTACCAACCAGCGTCGCAACGTTGGCGAAACGGACTCATTGTGTTTGAGTCGTTCTAAGCCCAGGATATGAAATAAACAAAGTGCCAAGAAAACGCGTATTAATATAAACAAAAGGGGAAAATTATTGGGCATGTAAGCAAAAAGGATCAATAAGGCCACGAGTAGGAATGGTAACCGCAGACATGCATGTTTCTGGCTCATTAGCCGTCATCAGTGCGGCATAACCAAGTAGGGTATTGCACTTGGCTAGCAAAAGTGTTGGGTACTTGGGAGCAAAGGATGTTGGGGAAACATGTGTAAAGAAACATAAAAACACATGTTTCCCCAACATCCTTTGCTCCCAAGTACCCAACACTTTTGCTAGCCAAGTGCAATACCCTACTTGGTTATGCCGCACTGATGTCGGCTAATGAGCCAGAAACATGCATGTCTGCGGTTACCATTTCTACTCGTGGCCTTATTGATCCTTTTTGCGTACATGCCCAATAATTTTCCCCTTTTGTTTATATTAATACGCGTTTTCTTGGCACTTTGTTTATTTCATATCCTGGGCTTAGAACGACTCAAAACACAATGAGTCCGTTTCGCCAACGTTGCGACGCTGGTTGCTAGCCGAAAACCCATTGGCACAGCTGGCCGAAAGCACAAAATGGCGATAGGACTCCTGTGTGAGCTTTCGTTGTTTTTGTGTTTTTATGTTTCTTTACACATGTTTCCCCAACATCCTTTGCTCCCAAGTACCCAACACTTTTGCTAGCCAAGTGCAATACCCTACTTGGTTATGCCGCACTGATGACGGCTAATGAGCCAGAAACATGCATGTCTGCGGTTACCATTCCTACTCGTGGCCTTATTGATCCTTTTTGCGTACATGCCCAATAATTTTCCCCTTTTGTTTATATTAATACGCGTTTTCTTGGCACTTTGTTTATTTCATATCCTGGGCTTAGAACGACTCAAACACAATGAGTCCGTTTCGCCAACGTTGCGACGCTGGTTGCTAGCCGAAAACCCATTGGCACAGCTGGCCGAAAGCACAAAATGGCGATAGGACTCCTGTGTGAGCTTTCGTTGTTTTTGTGTTTTTATGTTTCTTTACACATGTTTCCCCAACATCCTTTGCTCCCAAGTACCCAACACTTTTGCTAGCCAAGTGCAATACCCTACTTGGTTATGCCGCACTGATGACGGCTAATGAGCCAGAAACATGCATGTCTGCGGTTACCACTCCTACTCGTGGCCTTATTGATCCTTTTTGCGTACATGCCCAATAATTTTCCCCTTTTGTTTATATTAATTCGCGTTTTCTTGGCACTTTGATTATTTATATATATATATATATATATATATATATATATGTTTCTTTTTATTCTTGGGTAAAGGTTATAGTAATAAATAAGGAACACTGATTTTACAACGTTTCGCACATTTTTTATTGTGCTTTATCAAGTCTAAAAATAATTTATGAAATATCAAATTATGTTTACAATATATATAGAATGTACAAATTTAAACATATTAAAAATTCTTTAAGAAATTCTTTTAAAACAGCGTTTTCTTGGCATTTCATTTCCTGGGCTAGAACGACTCAAACACAATGAGTTCGTTTCGCCAACGTGGCGACGCTGGTTGCTAGCCGAAAACCCATTGGCACAGCTGGCCGTAAGCACAAAATGGCGATAGGACTCCTGTGTGAGCGTTCGTTGTTTTTGTGTTTTTATGTTTCTTTACACATGTTTCCCCAACATCCTTTGCTTCCAAGTACCAAACACTTTTGCTAGCCAAGTGCAATACCCTACTTGGTTATGCCGCACTGATGACGGCTAATGAGCCAGAAACATGCATGTCTGCGGTTACCATTCCTACTCGTGGCCTTATTAATCCTTTTTGCGTACATGCCTAATAATTTTTCCCTTTTGTTTATATTAATACGCATTTTCTTGGCACTTTGTTTATTTCATATCCTGGGCTTAGAACGACTCAAACACAATGAGTCCGTTTCGCCAACGTTGCGACGCTGGTTGCTAGCCGAAAACCCATTGGCACAGCTGGCCGAAAGCACAAAATGGCGATAGGACTCCTGTGTGAGCTTTCGTTGTTTTTGTGTTTTTATGTTTCTTTACACATGTTTCCCCAACATTCTTTGCTCCCAAGTACCCAACACTTTTGCTAGCCAAGTGCAATACCCTACTTGGTTATGCCGCACTGATGACGGCTAATGAGCCAGAAACATGCATGTCTGCGGTTACCATTCCTACTCGTGGCCTTATTAATCCTTTTTGCGTACATGCCTAATAATTTTCCCCTTTTGTTTATATTAATACGCATTTTCCTGGCACTTTGTTTATTTCATATCCTGGGCTTAGAACGACTCAAACACAATGAGTCCGTTTCAAACAACTAAAAATCAGGAAGGGAATACCGAGCAGTGCCGACGTATGTTGCTAACTCTACTTAAACCATACCATCCACTCCTTAAAAAGGACAGTAAGTGCTATAACAATGCCACGGTTTTTCCCTTAGTTAAACCAAGAAAGAGGAAAAAAAAAGAATCCAATTTCAAAAACAAATGAATTGCGCGAGGGTTGTTAGTGGTCACTCTACTGGCAAATTATGCCCGAGCTCAGCCGTAGAGGGATGATACACAAGTGAGCCGCGCCACCGACTTAGACGGTACAAGCCGGAAACCTCTAGATTTAATAGGCACTAACAACTCTTACACAATTCCACGAAATGAAATAAAGTGAGCTAAATGAAAGAATTCAATTTCAAAACCAGACCCTCCTTTAATAAACAAGAACAACGTTTAAGGTCGACGTAAATTATAAACTTTAAGTTACACTAGCGCCTTAATATTAAAATCATTAAAATAATAATAAATCTCAGTGTCATCACACGCACGACTTAAAACTAAGTTACTAACAAAAACTCCAAAATATAATTTTGCAATATACAAAGGCTTATTGCTTATCTGTAATAACCCAGTAACCAGGTAATAAGCCTTCGCCAAAGAAGTAAGCCTGTACCAATGAATTAAGCCAGTACCAAGGAATTAATCCTGTACCAACGACCCTAGGTGGAAAAAGGATATTCTACCTTGAGGACGTTCAATTGTCCGGGACGATGATTTCTTTAAAAATCCCAAAAGTCGCCTTATAATGTGCCGATGTTAAATCGACGGGAATCTTGTAAAACTCTTACACGTGGTATTTTCCAACTAAAAGCGCGTTTATTAATTAAGAAAAATTCGTCATATGCATTTTTATAACTTTAATGCTTCCCTGATAGATGGCGAAACTTTTTTCTTCAGTTTACACAAGCTTTTCTTTTTTTAAGACAAAAAGGCCAGTTTTTTATATGAAGAAATTTCAGGAAATGCAGCAGTCACAATTTTTTTCTTATAAAATTGGAATTTTGATCAGGTGTGTGCTAAAACCAAATGCGCACTGAGTACAAATTTACAGTAGCGAAATATAGTCGTAATAAGCAGAGTCCAAAGGAGAGTTACATACCCACAAACAAACAAGGAAAGTTGCAAGTGAAGCTAATAAAAGCGTGTTCATAAAGGACGTCCTCTATAAATATTTAGACGATAAAAATTAATACATTAATTAAAATAAATTGTATGTATTATCGGTTTACTGACACCAGTTTAAAATTGTTCTAAAACAATTAGGTTTATTTATAACTTTTATGAAAATTTAAAGCAAGAGAAAACGATTAATACTGTAAACAATTTATAAAAACGCCTTCATGATAAGGAATTAGAGATAACACAGAAATATATTATTGAAACTAAATAAATTTAAATTCATTGTAAAAATTTATGTAATCGCGGACAACTTTAGCTATATCTATAATAGTAAAGTGACTATTTTCGAACATTTATTATTTATTTATTTCGAATTAATTTTTGGGTTCTCGTACTTTATCGAGTGTTATTGACAATTCCTTGAGCTATTATTAGGTACAGAAAAAAAGAGAAAGCCAATGAATTTAATTTGGCATTTGTTGAATCTGAAAAAAACTTAGATAGGAAAATTGATGACGATGCTAACTTTGTTTTAAAAGGTAAATCTCTTTCAAATTCTTCCGGCTTTGAACCAATATCGACTATTGATGTCGAACACACTATTTCTGAACTTACAAATAATAAAGATGTAGGTTGCGACGAACTAAAGCAAAAAAACTATAATTAATTAAACAATTTATTTCAGGCCCGTTGGCTTATATATTCAATATGTGTGTTGATCAGGGCATCTATCCTTCCGAATTCAAGTAGGCAATTGTTTCACCACTTTTCAAAAAAGGTG
The DNA here is from genome assembly GCA_964028335.1 of Altica lythri. NCBI lineage: Eukaryota > Metazoa > Arthropoda > Insecta > Coleoptera > Chrysomelidae > Altica > Altica lythri. Next base: position 54,110,508 of record OZ034803.1, read on the forward strand.
ACCAACTACTAGTTACAAATTACTCACCAAACTCTTTTGTGACTCACTCGTCAAAAGTTTTTGAAAAAATAATTAAAAAACGGCTCACTTGCTGTATAAATAAATTTCATATCCTCTCGCCAAATCAGTTTGGATTGAGGAAAAAGATACAATTCTTTTATTAACTTTAAATATCACAGATGCCTTAAATGAGGGTAATCCGTCAATGTGTGTATTTATAGACCTAGCAAAAGCCTTTGACACAGTCAGTCATCATTTGTTGTTGCAGTCCTTAGACGACATGGGCATACGCAGTACTATTCTTAAGTTATTTAACAGAAAGATATCAGGCTATAAGGATTAACGATGTGCTAAGTTGCTAAAAGGAAATAGAATATGGAGTGCCCCAAGGTTCAGTGCTGGGGCAACCCTATTTAATATTTATATCGATGGCTTATTTTCCATGAGTAACAGTGGAAAAATGATCGGCTTTGTAGATGATACAGCTATATTCTACAGGAATGATAATTGAAATAACTTAAAAATTAAAGTAGAAACTGATTTTGCAAAAATACAATGCTGGCTGGATAAAGAATTACTAAGAGTAAATTTGAAAAAACACAATAAGTACCTCCTTTATTTTTTTTTATATTAAGAATGTCCTCGTAGGTATAGACCTAAATACAAATGTACCGAGAACATCTATTGGGGCAGAAGAGATAATTAATTAATTTAGGATTTAAAGGCCTGCAAGTTAGGACGAGTTGGGAAAACATGGGAAGGTAAGGATTTCCACAGGGGTGGTGGGGAAGTGCAGTGAAGAAGGGATGGATGCGAGAGCTTGAGTGGCTGACCGCCACTAGGCTTCCGGATCCTCCCCCTCGAATCGGTACGACCGATTACATAAGGATGTAATAGCCTCCCAGAGGCACACTCCGGGCAACGACAAGCTGGGAGAGGGCCCGATGTCCCTCCCTCACCTTACTGCTAATAATTACAGGCCAACGGGTTAAGTTGGTCGCAAACGGTCCCCTTGTGGCACCAGGCGAAACCCCCTTGTAATTAGCCTTACTCCGGCATGCGGGGCTCTGTCGGAGCGGACTGTTTATTCCCTAGCTACTCGTGGGAACAACAATGGACAGCGAAAAACAAAAGAAAATTGCGGGAATACACCGCAACAACAAAGCAAATAAAGAAGAAGGCAGGAGGATAACCCTCCACTTCTTCAGCAGTGCTGAACGCCGGCACCTTAATGCCCGGAGTGGGAACAAGCCACAGAGGAAAACCTGAACGGAGGAAAACACTACAGACGGCAGAAGCACCAAAAAAGGAACCTCCCAAATTGGAAGAACCAGGAGGGAAAGACGATGCTCTGAGGCGAAGACTCAGCGGGGCCGGCTGCAAATGGTACCTCGGGTACCTAAAACAGGGAATGACACCTGAACTAGCCAGCAGGAAGGCTATGGAGCATAAATACAAAGAGCGTGTCCCCCAACAAAAACGCAAGCGAGCTGAGACTACCATCAGTCCTGCCCAAGAAAAGAAAAAAAGAAGGTGGAGGTGGAAAAATTGACCACCGCAAGTAAGAGAAGCTACGCCACTGCTCTTAAAATGGTAAAAGTCGCCATCCTCCCCAAAGGGTTTCCTGAGAATACCCTCAGTGCGGACGAGCAAACTTTGGTTGTAACCTCTTTTTTCTCTATGATGTTAAATGCTCGTTTATAGAGGCTAACCAATGCGAACGGCACTCAGGGGGTAGGAGGAGAGCGAGCGTGGATTCGAACGAGCTAGATGATATTGTATTGGAAAGATATACGGGGATATATTTACTAGAAAAAAGAAAAGATAAAAGAATTTAAAAGGGACTAAGAAGAAAATGAGAGAAATGATGGAAAAGGGAAAGGTAAATGGGCGCCACTTATTTTTTTATCATAAGGATGGGGAAATATAAGAAACCCAGATGGAAAAAATATTAAATATAGATGTTGGATAAAATGATTTATCTGATGTTGTAGATAAAGTTAAAATAAGAAAGATATGAGAGATATAAGATAAGATAAGGTAAAATTAGATAACCCGGCAGATGTTCTTGCTAAAAATTTAAATTACACACTCTTATTTAAGATACTAAAAAATTATACTTACACTTTTCTTTTACTCCTCCTTATGGTTATCAATCTAATCGGTAAGATAAAGATAGATTCAAAAAAGTACAATCTATTGCTTTAATAAAAAATAATATATGCTTAAGAAATGAAAACTATTACTTCAATAAGATAAGGTATATTTAAGAAACAAAATCTATTACTTTGGTAAAGTATAGATTAGAGAAACTGAAGGTATTGATCAGAGTAGCAGGCTCTAGCTAGGAAAAGAAAATCTAGTTAAACACTAAACAGACTTTATTACCTGGTTTGATAATAAATAAGAGATACAATAAACAAAATAGCAGAAAGAAAATATCAGTGTTATATACAGTAAATCATATATCGGTATCATAAACAGTAAATAATATTTTTAAACACATTTGTGTTTAAATTTAAAAACATAACTTTTACAACCATAAAATAACAGCTTAGTATAATTCTATTGTTATTTTTGGTATGTTCAAAACTAAAAGTGAGAGAAAAAAATTTAGATAAAAAAATCAAAAATATCACTTTTGGTTTTTCAATTATCTCGAGATAAAACGTACCCATATAGAAAAATATAGAGAGATCTTAATTAAATAAGGCGAGATAATTAAAAGATAAAAAAAATATGTAAAACAGTTTACAAATAGCAGGTACAAAAATATGAGCAAAAAAAATTTACAGATAAGCTAAAACACAAGAAAAATCACATCCCGGATATTCTTATTACGGCACTGATCACTATATTTTTGGATGTTACAGATAAGTACAATTACGATAAAATGATCCGTAGAAATAAATGGTACTTCTGGCTCGATACAGATATAAAAAATTGTTAAAAACTTACATTGTCTCCTAAATGTTTCTGAGAGATATTTATAGTAGATGGTTTCTTTCTCTCGGTAAATGGTGTTAACGATACGATATAATCTAAGCCCCTTCTTGTTTAGATTAAAAGATATTTAGAGAAAACCATAAACTCATCCTTCGAAGCGTGGGTTCGAAAAAGGAAGCGGTAGACGTAGCGATGGCGGCGTGCCGTTGCTACATCGAACACCCAGGAAAACATAAAAAAACACTGTCTGGAATCTTCATGTGGTTCCTCGGTACAATAAGCGGTAAACGAAAATAGAAACACTTAATCGCAAGTAATTTTTAACTGTTTTAAGATAATTTGCCGGTAAATTGAGACTAGTGGTTGTACGTAGATGTTCACAGTACTAAAATCCCAACTAGACTGATTAAAAGTCGTTAATCTGGGGTGACGCGATGCTTTTTTCGCGCCTAACCAGCCTAACTCAAGCTCTTATTGGTCGTTACGTTAAGAAAATCGATATTTTAGTACTCAAGACGACCGTTCGCTACAACGTCTGCATAGAAATTAGGACAGAGTCGGCTTAAGTAAGAAAAAATTATAAAAAATAAAATTTTTTTTCTTAGAGTTTTTTAAACACGTTACACAGCCCCTTCCGAAGAGAAAAAACTGGGTAGAAAACAGTTTTTTTTTAAAAAAGATAAGCTATGGTTGGAACAACAGTAGTGTGTTTCAAAAAAACGAAGCTGATAAAGGTAGAGAACATCGGTATGCAGAAAATCGATCTTACGGGAGCGATATCTATCTAGGTAAAACTAGATATCAGAGTGAGTTACTGAAAACAAAATAGCATTCACACTATTCGTCAACACGTTGAGGTACAAGTGAAACTACACGAGGGTTTGAAGAATCACAAGGCAGGTAAAATGTATCAGATCAACAGATCTTTGATACTACGTGACCAGATTTCTAAAAACGGTACCGGCCAACCGGAATAACTTAACTAAAAGTCGTTAAAAATTCCATCATGGAAACGTGAGTAGGTAATAGAGATTTCATTGAAATCTGTGTAAGGAAAAGTGATAAACGGTATATACATGAGGTATGATTCTCATAGAAAGCGTAATTATCAGATAATAAAGGTATTCGGTCGCATTATGACAATGGCAGAAATCAGACAAATCTTAAAACCAAATTATCCTAACAGTCTTCAATCCTAGCTAGGAAAAAAAATAGAGAAAGTAAGAGAGGAAAAGAAAGAGAGGAAAAAGAAATTTTATCTGTCTTCCTTACAATCTCAACAGACCCACTACCGGAAAGAATTCCCTACGGCTTTCCTAGGCTTATCTCTCGTGACAAATTGCAAGGTCAAAATAAAATTCCAGAAGAAGTAGTTAAGATTGAATTTTGTTAGTCAAAAAAAAGTAAAGTGATTCCAATAGTAGTCATGTTACGGACCAAAGTTCTTTAAATCAACGATATGTAAAGGTATAAAATTGTATGAAAGAACAAAAAAATTTAAAAAAATTTACAAAAAAATTTTCAAAAAAAAATTCATGTGTCTTCCACCAATGTACGATAACTGTCTTATATCCATATCAAAGATAAAAAGTAGTTTATGGATGATAAATGAGAAATAAGGTAACTAAAAAAAATGTTTTCAAAACATAAAAACAGTAATAAATATTACTGAACGATACGATAATAAATTCACAAGTGCTGACGCACCTATACGGTAGGTTAACGGTAGATAAAGGAAAAACTATTTTTTCCTTCAAGAAAAAAAAACAAGTGTTAAAGCACTCAAACGGTAGGTAAGCGGTAGTTAAGAGAAACATATTTCCTCCTTCGGTACGATATCAACAAGTGTTAATACACTTATTAGATAAATAAACGGTAAATGAGGGAAAGTAAATTTTTACTTTCGAAACGATAGAGATAAATGTTAAGGTACTTATTAGGTAGGTAAACGGTAGGTAAGAGAAAAGTATTTTCCCTTTCGAGATGACATGTTCAAGTGATAAACACTTAAACGATAGATAAACGATAAGTGTAAGTCTGAATACACTTAAACGAAAACTAAAAGTTGGACATAGAGAAACATATCGCTAAGGAAGTTAACAAGACATAAGGAAATTGAACAAAAGAGAAAAGGGAAAAGGTTGCACTTAGTCGCCTCTTACGACAAGCAGTTTATCGCTTTGGGGGTATTCTACATAATCCCGCCTCCTAAACGGGGAGGAGATAACGAAACATATTTACAGTTGAGTCAGGGTGAGATGTTGAGAAACGGAGAGGTCGAGAAAAAGAAAATGGAAAAGACATGCTTATACGGATACTTCTAAGAAAACAAAGAAACATTCGTTCCTATTCGGAAAGTTCATCTTCAGAAGAATCATCGGAATCAGAGACATATAAGGCTTTGGTGTGTCAATTTCAGGCTTAATGAAGAAACTAGGGGAGATAACGAGACATATAAACAGCAGTGATAGTTTTTACTGAACGGTACGGTAGTTAAGTGAAGTGTGTTTTCACTTACAAAACGATATTTTCAAGTGTTAATACACTTGAGCTGGTAAACGGTAGTTAAGTGAAATGTGTTTTCACTTACGGTAAGATAATTTCAAGTGTTAATTCACTTGAACGGTAGGTAAACGATATTTAAGTGAAATGTGTTTTTACTTACGATAAGATAATTTCAAGTGACAATTCACTTGAACGGTAGGTAAACGTTATTTAAGTGAAATATGTTTTCACTTACGGTAAGATAATTTCAAGTGATAGTTCACTTGGACGGTAGATAAACGATAATTAAGTGAAATAAATTTTCACTTACGGTAAGATAATATCAAGTGATAATTCACTTGAGCGGTAGATAAGCGATAATTAAGTGAAATAAGTATTCACTTACGATACGATAGTTCAAGTAAAAACAAATTTTCCACGCTGGGACAATACAGAGATATTTGTCATGCGGACTCCACTTTTATAACCGTACAGAGAAACATTGGTTAAGTAGATGGATAAAGATCGATAAACGGTAAACAAAAATTTAACAAAACGTTATTTCCCCTAATATAAGATGCAGAAAAAAAATTAGAGAAATGATATTTCCCTTTAGATAAAATACGGTAGAAAGTAGAAAAAAATTAAAAATTATTTTCATTTAGATAAAACACGGTAGAGAATAGGAAAATGAAGAATATTTTCCTTTAGATATTATACGAAAAAGATATAGAAAAATAAAATAGATTTTCCTATAGATAAAATACGGAAAAGGTAGAAAAATGGAAAATATTTTCCTGTAGAAACAATACGATAAAGAGTGGAAAATTAAGAAAATTTTCCTTCAGATAAAATACGAAAAAAATATAGAAAAATAAAAATTATTTTTCCTTTAGGTAAAATACGATATAGAGTAAAAAAATAAAAAACAAATTTCTTCTAGGAAAATTACGAAACCATAGATAAAGGAATGAAGAAGAAAATGGTCGAAAGAAAAGATATGCCGACATAGTTAGTTCCATGTTAAAGCCAGTCTTTTAATTTATTTTTGTTAACGATACGAAAAAGATAGACGAAAAAAAATTTTACTGAAGTTACTGTACCATTTGTTTCTTTAGCTAACAAACGTTTGAGAAATTTTCTTTTCTCTTTGTTTTCCTGCTAGTGGTTGTTTCTCTGATCTTAGGTACATAAATAATTTCTTTCGCAGTTAAGAAATTTACTTCAAAATTAACCATTTTGGATAAGTAAAAGTAACGGAAATTTTCGATATTAAAAGTGTGTAATTTTATTGTCGGAAAAATAAAAAAAATAAAAATTTTATCATCAAGCCCCACGTCGTGGGCGTCATAAATAGTGTAACCTCTTTTTTCTCTATGATGTTAAATGCTCGTTTATAGAGGCTAACCAATGCGAACGGCACTCAGGGGGTAGGAGGAGAGCGAGCGTGGATTCGAACGAGCTAGATGATATTGTATTGGAAAGATATACGGGGATATATTTACTAGAAAAAAGAAAAGATAAAATAATTTAAAAGGGACTAAAAAGAAAATGAGAGAAATGATGGAAAAGAGAAAGGTAAATGGGCGCCACTTATTTTTTTATCATAAGGATGGGGAAATATAAGAAACCCGGATGGAAAAAATATTAAATATAGATGTTGGATAAAATTATTTATCTGATGTTGTAGATAAAGTTAAAATAAGAAAGATATGAGAGATATAAGATAAGATAAGGTAAAATTAGATAACCCGGCAGATGTTCTTGCTAAAAATTTAAATTACACACTCTTATTTAAGATACTAAAAAATTATACTTACACTTTTCTTTTACTCCTCCTTATGGTTATCAATCTAATCGGTAAGATAAAGATAGATTCAAAAAAGTACAATCTATTGCTTTAATAAAAAATAATATATGCTTAAGAAATGAAAACTATTACTTCAATAAGATAAGGTATATTTAAGAAACAAAATCTATTACTTTGGTAAAGTATAGATTAGAGAAACTGAAGGTATTGATCAGAGTAGCAGGCTCTAGCTAGGAAAAGAAAATCTAGTTAAACACTAAACAGACTTTATTACCTGGTTTGATAATAAATAAGAGATACAATAAACAAAATAGCAGAAAGAAAATATCAGTGTTATATACAGTAAATCATATATCGGTATCATAAACAGTAAATAATATTTTTAAACACATTTGTGTTTAAATTTAAAAACATAACTTTTACAACCATAAAATAACAGCTAAGTATAATTCTATTGTTATTTTTGGTATGTTCAAAACTAAAAGTGAGAGAGAAAAATTTAGATAAAAAAATCAAAAATATCACTTTTGGTTTTTCAATTATCTCGAGATAAAACGTACCCATATAGAAAAATATAGAGAGATCTTAATTAAATAAGCCGAGATAATTAAAAGATAAAAAAAATATGTAAAACAGTTTACAAATAGCAGGTACAAAAATATGAGCAAAAAAAATTTACAGATAAGCTAAAACACAAGAAAAATCACATCCCGGATATTCTTATTACGGCACTGATCACTATATTTTTGGATGTTACAGATAAGTACAATTACAATAAAATGATCCGTAGAAATAAATGGTACTTCTGGCTCGATACAGATATAAAAAATTGTTAAAAACTTACATTGTCTCCTAAATGTTTCTGAGAGATATTTATAGTAGATGGTTTCTTTCTCTCGGTAAATGGTGTTAACGATACGATATAATCTAAACCCCTTCTTGTTTAGATTAAAAGATATTTAGAGAAAACCATAAACTCATCCTTCGAAGCGTGGGTTCGAAAAAGGAAGCGGTAGACGTAGCGATGGCGGCGTGCCGTTGCTACATCGAACACCCAGGAAAACATAAAAAAACACTGTCTGGAATCTTCATGTGGTTCCTCGGTACAATAAGCGGTAAACGAAAATAGAAACACTTAATCGCAAGTAATTTTTAACTGTTTTAAGATAATTTGCCGGTAAATTGAGACTAGTGGTTGTACGTAGATGTTCACAGTACTAAAATCCCAACTAGACTGATTAAAAGTCGTTAATCTGGGGTGACGCGATGCTTTTTTCGCGCCTAACCAGCTGATCATAAACTCAAGCTCTTATTGGTCGTTACGTTAAGAAAATCGATATTTTAGTACTCAAGACGACCGTTGGCTACAACGTCTGCATAGAAATTAGGACAGAGTCGGCTTAAGTAAGAAAAAATTATAAAAAATAAAATTTTTTTTCTTAGAGTTTTTTTAACACGCTACATGGTGGAGGAGGCAATAGTGGAAGAAATGTTCGCCGGATGGGAGCACAAGCTCCAATTCGGCGGAATACATTTCAAACCGGGACTAATCATAGTCGACTGTGAAACATCACAATCGGCAGATTGGCTCCGGTTGAAAGTACCACACCTAAAAAATGGGAAGGAAGAAAGTTGACGACATGTGGGGGAGACGACATCCCCAAATCACATGTCATTACTGCCTTTCTCTCCAGGAGCAAAGGGCTATCAGCTGAGAAGCTACTTCAACTGATTAAAGCCCAAAATGAGGGTCTGAGGATAAAGAAATGGAAAGTCCTCTAGCTGAAAGAAGAGGCGGCAGGGCAACTCTTGAGGGCAGCAACAGACGAACTATCCTGCCAATCCCTCAAGGACAAGGGCTTCACCTTCTTCTACCGGTTCGGGAAAATCCCCGTTTACGGTCTAAGAAGAGACAAAAAGAAAGATGGGGAAGGAAAACCAGACGGGAAAACCGCCACAGAAAAAAGTGGTGGTGGCTCATTTAGAAAGACACCTAGCGATGCGGAAAGCATCGGATGCTTCCACATCGCCGACCTTTATGGCAACGACTCAGAAAATGAGGCAGCCATGGAGGTCAGAGAAGTGCAGGACGAGGATGTCACCCTCTTGGGTGAGTCAGACAACGACACCCTCGTTGAAAGTGAGGAAGGGGTCCTCAACGAAGTACAGCAGTAAGTAAGTAAAAAAAAAATGGAAATAAATACTGATCAACTAAACGCCCATCACGGGGTTCACAGGGGGGGTAAAGTCTCAGCTCACCAGCTTTATGCTGGTGTGGTCGGGAATCTTTGCTCCTCAATGCTACTCTCGCCTCCATGTGGAGAACCCCGGTCAACGGCCTGGCAACAGGCTGGCTAAGGAGAGTCAAGCAGGCTCGGTCCATTGGGATCGGGTTTCATTCGTCCTGGTCACAGGCCAGCGGCTAACGACCCAAACTTAGGTTGCAGGGTCTAAAATGCAGCCGCGAACGATCCCCTTGGGGCACCAGGAAGCACCCCATTGTATTTATCCCTTACCTTCCTACACGGGTCACTGGGAAGGTGGACTGTTTACACCCCGTACTCGTGGGATTCAAATGAATGACAGAGAAAAACCAACAAACAAACCACGCTGGTGCAGGAGTCGACATCTTACGGTCAACCCTGCCAAAACAGTAGTCGTACCTTTCACACGCAGGTATAAGCTGGCAGGCTTAACGCCACCCAGAATCTTCGGTGAAAGAATAACAATTGCCGAGGAGGTAAAGTTCCTAGGCGTCCATCTGGACAAGAGACTTACCTGGAATCGGCATTTAGAATACACTATAGACAAGTCTAGGCGTGTTCTAAACATGCTTAGGCGGTCTGTGGGGAAGACGTGGGGACTCTCACCCAAGGTCGTCCGATGGATATACCTGGCGGTTGTCAGACCCATACCCAAGTAACATTTTTACCTGCGTAATGATCTGCAAATAATCTGTATATGATTATATAAAATACTGTTTTGGACGCACTTATGCAGGTAAATGATCTGCAAAACTGCTGTATATTACTTTCATTTCATGTGTAAAAGGTCGTTTGCAGAACCAGTGCAGGTCTGCCATACTCCTGTATAAAACCTATAATTGATGGATTTGAAGATGATATGCAGAAATAATTAAAATAAAAGTATACTCTACATTTTAATTTTATTTCAGGTAATTATCAAATATGATATATAATATTATTTTATTACTTCTATTTACTAAATCTACACAACATATAAACTTTTGAATTATTTTTTAAAACTACTTTTACCATTTTTTTTTCACCTTTCTTACGCGGGGATTCGATCCTGGTTCACCATCCATCACCTAATTGAATGTTAGTCGTCTTACCCACTCGGCTATAAGGACACTTAATAGCTACGGTCACTATCGTCATTTAAAACTACTTTTCGCAATAAATAAATTTTTCAGTAGTCAATCATGATCAGAATTTTCCAGTTTCGTTTTTATTTTGAAATTGTTATAAAAGTTTTAAGTTTTTGTTGATATTTTTTAATTTGGAATAAAACATATTCTTCTTTTTTATGTATTTTATTTTTTATTTATAAAGTTTCATGCAAAGGAAATGTATGGTGTATTGGCACAAATACGGTTTGTTCTGAAGAAACAATTGCTACTAATTTACACAATCATTAAATAAATAGATATTAATTTTGTGAAACTCATAATTCTCTGTTTGAAATATAAACAAATGAGTGGACAACAAAGGAGTATCAAAAAACTCTTTAAAGTCTTTTAAAGTTGCTTCATATATACCTTTAAAATTCGCATATTCCATAGCTATAATTTCTTAAAGTACATAAACCATATAACAACTCACCCATTAGTGTTCGAGGATCGTTAAGTAAACGCGAAGTTTTGTTTAACTTTTCTAGTAACGGTTTTAAAGCAACCTGTGAAATGTTAAATTCAATTGCCCAATTTCTTAGAAATGACGCAAAAATATAGTTATGATTTTCTTTTAAATGGTATTGTTCGTCAACTTCAAGCACAAATACCTTTTTATCCATATTAATTAAATATGAATAATATAATAGGAGATGGAACTGTCAAACGTAAAAAAGTAGATATATAGATATATTATAATATGCTATTATTTTGCAGTAGTAGATCTATATTTTATTTATATAAAGATATCATTTGCAGAGAATTCTTACTGCAAATAGTCTGCATATAATATTCATTTTCATATTTGTCTGCTTAGAGTTTGCTATTATTCTGCAATAGTAGATCTGTATTTTATTTATATAAAGGTGTCATTTGCAGAGAATTCTTACTGCAAAATGTCTGCATATAGTCTTCATTTTCATATCTTTTATTTGAAGACATTATGCAGGACACAACTGCATTTCCTTTGTCAGTAAATGTCTTATGCAGGAAATATCTGCAATTTTAAACAGTATGCAGGTGATATGAAGTACATCTTTGGGTAAAGGTAATATGATGATTATATGCAGATTACTTCTATTTCTACAGATTATCTGCAGTTGATATACAGTTATAAAAATGACTGCACGCTCTTTGCAGTGCATTTGCAGTTAATTTATGCAGGTCTGTGTTACTTGGGTAGTCTCCTACGGATCATGCGTATGGTGGAACAAGGTTGAGCAATCAACTGTTCAGAGGAAACTGGACTCGCTTCAGAGGCTTGCATGCCTGCAGATCTCTGGGGCCATGAGGACAGCACCTACAGCGGCACTGGAAGTTATCCTGGGCTTGCCACCTCTCAATGTTTACATTAAAGGGGAGGCGATGTCGGGAGCTTACAGGCTGAAAGTTAACGGGTGCGATGTTGATGGTTTGCATCGTCATCGCACACTGTTCACTGGAGATTGTCAGGTCCTGTTGACAGGCTTGCCGACTGACCAGATGATCCTCTGTTACAACTTTGAGAGTCGATACCAAGTCCGGCTGAGAGACAGAGCTGAGTGGACTGTGGACGGCTCTCAAAGAATATTTGACGACGCAGGGATCAAGTATTTTACTGACGGATCTCGCACGTCAGAAGGAACCGGTGCAGGGGTCTGTGGTCCACGCAACCTTAGGCAGCACTTCAGCTTGGGAGCGGAGTCAACCGTGTACCAGGCTGAGGTATACGCCTTACTAAAGGCTGCCGACCATGCCCGAGGTCGTGGCTGGAGAGGGAAGAGGATAACTTTCTTCTCAGACAGCCAGGCTGCACTGCTGGCCTTAAAACAATTCCGGGTTAACTCCAAGCTGATCTGGGAGTGCATACAAAACCTCAATGAACTGGCTAGACATAACAGTGTCCTCTTGGAGAGGATACCAGGACATAAAGGTTTTGAAAGAAATGAAACCGCGGATCTTCTGGCCAAGAAGGGAGCGGATACACGATTTACTGGTCCAGAACCTGTATTGGGACTGCCTAGAGCCTGGGTAAGGACCAAAGTCAGGAACTGGGTCTGGAAAGAGTCGACCAAACACTGGAGTAACACTGTAGGGCTGAGGCACTCGAAGCTGATGCTCAAAGGATACTCCAAAAAACTCACGTCTGACATACTGGATCTTGGCAGGAGTCAGATCAGAGTACTAGTGGGCCTGCTCACCGGGCATGGACCATTCAGACTGTGTGAAATGGACGATGAGACGGCAACTCACATTCTATTCGAGTGTGGGGCCTTGGACTATAAACGGTTTCTCATCTTCGGCGACACGAATCCTGAATCCTATTACCACCTTGAGGAGCTAGTCACAGGACTCAAATCTCTTATAAAGGGAACAGCCCTGTGGCAACAGTAACTTAAGGAATTTAGGACACCTGGATTCTAGCCTTCCTGGGGATCAGCGAGATGCTGATTTGCAGCTGAACAAACTAGAGTCCTGCAAGCACGGGTGCATGTAAGACTCTTGGTGCCGAACCTGGTCACAATATTCCCACAGGAAGCAGTGTACAAACAGGGGGCTCCGCAGAGAGACCATGCCAGGTTATTTAGATTAGATTAGATTAGAAACGCCCATCACGCTAAGGGAGCCTCAGCAGTTATTTCAAGGACGTTTATCAGCAACCAAATGGGAATTGCATTAATTCAGGAACCATGGGTTCGTGAATGGCAGGTGAGAGGACTGGCCAGTAGGGATACAAAGGTGATATACAATGTAAGTAATACGGACATACCGAGAGCTTGTATCCTGGTAAGTAATAGAATTAATTCATGACGAGAGATCTCGTCCCGATTCAAGCTGAATTCAAGTTCAAGAAAAGACGCCAAGAAATCATGATAGTTGCATGCTACTTTGCAGGAGACGGGACTGCAGTGCCTCTAGAACTTTAAAAACTAGTAGAATACTGTCATGACAGGAAGCTACCATTACTCATAGGATGTGACGCCAATGCTCACAACATCATATGGGGAAGCACAGACACCAGACACAGAGGTAGGCCAATCTTAGAATTTATTCTCAATAAGAATCTTATTCTACATAATATATGGAATACCCCTACGTTTGTAAAAAGAATAAGAAAGGAAGTGCTAGACATAACACTAAGCACATTCAATCTTAAATATCATGTAAAAGATTGGAGAGTTTCAAATGAACCGTCTTTCTCTGATCACAGATTGATTATGTTCAGACTAGAATGCAATCCTCCTGAACCTATAATAAGGAGAAACCCCAGAAAAACCAACTGGGAAAATTATAAGACTAATTTAAACAAAAACCTTACAGGCCTTTGAGCCACAGGGAAAGCCAAAAACCACCTGGTACTGGAAAATGATCTCATAGAATCAAACTAGGCAACACTCGATGCCTATGAATCAAGCTGTCCTCTCCAAAGGACTAGAAAGTCAAACGACGCAATATGGTGGAAAAGTCATCTGTCAAACCTAAGATCCGAAGCACGGAAGCTCTTCAACAGAGCCAAACGTAACGGAGATTGGCAGAGCTACACCGAAAAACTCACAACCTACAATAAAGAGATTAGAAAAGCCAAGAGAAATAGCTTCCGAAAATTCTGCGAAGAAAAAGACTACACCTTCTTCTGCAAGACTACACAAAGTCTTAGCAAAAGGAAGAGTAGATACAGTAATGGCACTGCGAAAGCCAGATGGACGCTTCACAGAAAGCGAAAAAGAACGAGCAAAGCTCCTGCTAGAAACCCACTTTCCTGCAGGCATAATCACCCCAGGAAATACGAGTTACTAAACTAAAAGACCAACCAGGGAAGACACTGGAATGGCAAAACACATATGCGGAGAAGACCGGCTGAGATGGGCTATGAACACCTTTCAGCCATTTAAAACCCCTGGAACTGACGCAATATTTCCTGCCCTACTACAACAGAGGCAGGAGGTAATCATTCCTCATGTGATCCGAATCGGTCGGAGCAGTTTTGAACTGGGATATACACCAGACATGTGGAGGAGGGCAAGAATACCTTCATCCCCAAGGGGAACGGTAAACGGGACATTACACACCCTAAATCCCTTAGACCAATCAGCCTTAGATCGTTTGTTCACAAGACGATGGAAAAAGCTGTAGACAATTATATTAGAACAGAAGTCCTAAAGCAGGTGCCACTGCACCCTCGTCAGCATGCATATCAAACGGGCAAATCCACGGATACCGCGTTGATACAATTGACTGACATATCCAAGACGCTCTAAACACAAAAGACATAGAGTGGGCTTTTGACAATACTGCACACGAGGCTGTCAAAAAAGCACTTCGTGATAGAGGAGTAGATAAAACGACTTCCACCTGGTTGCCGCAATTACTGTCTACAAGAATCGCAGACATGAAGGTAGGCCAAGACACTATCTCCATTAATACGACCAGAGGTTGTCCGCAAGGGGGAGTTGCATCCCCACTTATGTCTCACGGTGGACAGCTTACTCTGGCAATTGACCGAACTAGGTATACCTTGCCAAGGTTGCTCCGATGACGTAGTTATCCTCGCAAGAGGGAAATATGAACACGTCCTCTGCGACATAGTGCAAAGAGGACTAAACAAAGCAAAGCAGTGGTGTGATACAGTGGGACTCAATATACATCCCACCAAGACCACGTTAGTAGCCTTTACAAGGAAAAAAAAAACCTAACCTAAAACCCATCAAAATAGGTGGAAATATTGTTAAAATGAAGACAGAGGTGAAAAATCTAGAGTTAACCCTAGATAATAAGTTACTCTGGAACAAACACGTAAACTAAATAATACGCAAAGCTACAAAAGCCCTCATGGTGTGCAGAAACATTGCTGGAAAAAATTGAGGCTGTAACCCAAGGACATTGCCATGGATGTACACAGCAATAGTGAGACCTATCATCACATATAGGGCGGTAGCTTGGGACACGAGAGCTAATCTGATCACTACGAGGACAAACCTCTCAAAGATTCAGAGACTAGCCTGTGCATGTATCACTGGAGCAATGAGAACATGTTCCACTGCTGCAATGGAAGTAATCCTAAATCTCTCGCCACTGCATATTCAAGTAGAAAATGCTACAATATACAGAATGATCAAAGAAGGAATAATCGAGGAAAAACCTCGATCCCAACTTGATCAAACTTAGGAAATGCCCCAAGATGACATGCCAAAGAAATTTAACTTTGTAAGGCAATTTACCACTAAACTGGGAAGTAAATCTGAATGGGACAAAAACACCATATTGGGGCTAAGCCAAAACGCCATACGGACGGCTCCAAGACAGATAAAGGAACAGGAGCAGGGGTTTTTGGACCTAGAACCAAATACTCAGAAAGCTTGGGTGCGTACCCAAGAATCTTTCAAGCAGAAATTCGGGCCATCGAAAGATGTATAGAATTTACAATTGAAAGGAACTATCGTAGACAGAAGATTGTGATCATGTCAGATAGTCAAGCAGCCATCAAAGGTCTGAACTCAGATACAATCAGTTCAAAGATGGTCTGGGAATGCCTAGGCAAATTAAATGAACTAGGACAGGATAACACTGTTACCCTCCTATGGGTTCCAGGACACGTAGGAATAGAAGGAAATGAAACAGCAGACAAGCTGACAAAAAAAGGAGCTGAAACCCCATACCTGGGACCAGAACCATCCTGTGGAATCAGCAGTAGTACAATCTTAGAAAAACTTAAGAAAAAAATGGATAGCGAAAAATCCAAGTACTGGAATGATCTAGAAGGACTAAGACGATCGAACCCGCTCCTGGGAAACTATAACCAGAAGAGAACTTACAGCTGTCTTAACCT
Organism: Altica lythri; assembly: GCA_964028335.1. Taxonomy (NCBI): domain Eukaryota; kingdom Metazoa; phylum Arthropoda; class Insecta; order Coleoptera; family Chrysomelidae; genus Altica; species Altica lythri. The sequence goes on from OZ034803.1 coordinate 54,126,966, forward strand.
TAGTAAGAAGAAGCTTTGAATTATAACAGGAATACTAACCGGACACTGTCAATTAAGAGGACACATGAAGAAACTAGGATTAGTAGATGAACCAAACTGCAGATTCTGTGAGGCAGAGGATGAAACCTCAATACACATACTCTCAGAATGCATTGCATTAAGTAATTCTAGGGTCAAATACCTAGGGTCATACGAAATAGAAAGGGAAGAATTACCTAACTTAAAACCCAATGATATCCTAAACTTTCTAAGGAAGAAGAGCTGCTATAAGTCTGAGAAATCATCAGAAATATAGCAAGAAAAGGGGGACACAATAGATCTTATAGGTCGGAAGTGCATCTGTTATCCCTAACTGATCATACATACATACATACATATATACATACATACAAGGAGTTCCACAATCTGGAAACCCTGGGGATGAAGAAACGATCGAATCAATCCGTTCTCGATGTCTGGCACTGAACAGTATAAGGGTGCATGGAGTTGGCATATCGCGTTACTCTGGTTGGTCTAGCAAGTGGATGCACTATAGAGCGGAGTTACTCTGAGCAAAATCCGTTTCTGTATCGGTAAAACAAGGAGAGATCAGGCACTGCTCTTCAGTGGGACAATGCGGATAGGTTTTTGGTGATACTGGTGTCGTTTATTAGTCGAACTGCTCTTCTTTGTATTGCATCAAGAACTCTGAGCCTTGATGGAGCTGCCGAACCCCATACCTGCGAGCAGTATTCAAGATTAGGTCGTATTTGGGCTTTGTAAAGAGTAGCTAAGTTGGATGGAGAGAAATACTTGCGTACTCTAAACAGAAAGCCTAATTTCTTTCCAGCTGCAGTTGCTATGGATGCAATATGTTCGTTACATAGTAAGTCCTGGGAGATCGTTATACCAACCAGCGTAATGGAGTCGCTTGCCTCTAGTGTCTGATCATTCATTGTGATGGATGAGTCGTAAATATGCTACTTGTTAGATAGACAACATGTCTTTGTCTAGGAAGAGTTTAATTTAACAAAATTCTTTCTTCCCCACTCGTCAACCATTCTCAAATCTTGATGGAGAGAAGCCGTTGTGGATCTTCTGTCCTCTTCCAGAATATGTAGAGATATGGGACGGTTGTACGCTTTGCTACAGTGTAGGATGCCATCATCTGCAAAACCGTGTATCGGGTTATTAGTGGCTTCAATTAGATCATTAATGTGTAATAGGAATAAAGTAGGAGCTAGAGTCGATCCTTGGGGAACTGCAGCGTTGACCTTGTAGAGATTGGGGGAATGTCCATCTACGGCAACTTGGATGTGCCTGTTGAAGAGAAAGTTGGATATCCATCTACAAAGGTTTGGCAAGAGTCCGTATGAAGGCAGTTTGTTTAAAAGAGCTGCATGCCACACTTGATCAAATGCTTTTCAGATGTCTAGTGATACTATTTGAGTTTCCCCATTGCTGTGGATGGCATCACTCCAGACATGAGTTACATATGCTAGCAGATCGGCTGTTGACCTTTGTTGGCGAAAACCATATTGCCTGTCACTTAAAAGATTGTGTGTTTCAAGGTTGCTCAGGATCTCCTTATTGACGTATTTCTGCATAGTTTTGCTAATAACAGATAAAAGATCTATGGGTCTATAGTTAAAAGGCAGGGTTTTACAGCCTTTCTTGGGGACTGGTTGTACTCGAGCAGTTTTTCAGGATTCTGGAAAAATACCAGCATCATATGATAGTTGAAATAGCCTAGTGAAAACTGACGCTAGTTCAAAAGCACAAACTTTTAAGAGTAAAGCAGGTATTTCATCAAGGCCGCTTGAATTGTTAGTATTTAGAGTAGCAAGGACTCTCTGCACACGCTTAACCCTAAATGTGATATTTTTCATTGTGTGAGGAGCCCGTGGAATAGAAGGTAGTTCCATGTTGTCCAGTAGGTTAAGTGTCCAGTTCGAAGAGAATTTTTTGGCAAAGAGTTCTGCCTTTTCTGTGGACGACGTAACTATTGAGCCGTCATCAGCTGTGAGTGGAGGAAACAAACTATTTGTAAAATTATTATTGATATGTTTGGCGAGAGTCCAAAAGGACCGGCTTTCATTAGGGTTTGACATTACGTTCTCTCTCATTCGAGCGTCAGAGACTTTTGGAATTGGATATTGTGGTGTTGTATCTGTTTCTAGCGTTTGTATTATCCTGTTTAGTTTCTTTTGATGGATTTTGTAAAAATAATTTGTGGGAATTGATCTTAGATTTCCGAGCTACATCGCAATTTTTATTAAACCATTGCTTCTGTTTGGCTTTTAAGCGTTTGGTAAAGTAAGTGGTCAGAAAAAGATCCAGAGTATTAGAATTGTGATTGGCAGTCTAGGAAAATAAGTGGGCTTGTCGATTAGTTGGGACAGCCCATGGCTACTTGCAAACTCTTCAGTTAGCCTGCCATCTGTGTCCATTTTGTTGGACTTAAGCCACTTTTCGTGGTGAACATTAAAGTCCTCAAGCACAATTATCTCAGCAGAAGGGTACTCACTATTAAGGTAGTCGATCTTTTGTGATAAATAGTCTAGTAGTTCGTCGCAATTGCAGTCTGATGGCCGATAAATACAACATATAAATTTGATAGAGGCTTTTAGTGTTAATTTTAGCCAAAGGATGTTGTCTCTGTTGTTTTCTAGTGCAGATAATCTAGAGCAGGATAGTATGCTTCTTACGTAAACACATACTCCATGGTGCCGTTTAAAGTTGTAGTAAACGTCGTAACCTGGAAATTTCAGATGCTTCAGGATATTTTGCCCAGAAACTTGTGTTTCGGTAAGAACAAGAACGTAAGGTTTTATAGACTGTAAATATTGATGGGTTGCGTTCATGTTGGCATTCAACCCGCAGATGTTAGTGAATGTTAACATGCAGTCTGTTTTGCTTTTTGGCTTCTGGGTAAAATTGGCTAAACTAGAGGCTATGTTATTTCCATCATGACTTCCCCGAGATTGTCCCTCCCCCCGGAGATCCGAATAGGGAACTATTTTACTTCCGGAACATTTAACCTCTGGAGAACCCATCATGGTATTTTCTAGAAAAGGGCTTAAGAGAAAGAAGGGGATTGGAGTTAAATGGAAAGGTGTAGTTACTTGTATTTAAATACTTTCAAAAAAGAAATTTTTAACAACCCTGTATATATATATATATATATATTGTTATGGTATGAACTAGTTGGTCTTTATGTAGAGTGTAATAGTCGAGGCAATGAAGCATTTTAATAGGAAATCTTTTAGGATAGGACGGATCGGAATGCGGTTTTTTGCATTTGCTTTCAAAAATTATTTATACCATTCCTACCTACTTTTTACTTAGTACAAACCGGAAGTTGCATTGCTGCAGCCAAAAATGCTTTCACAAAATTCATTTCTTGAGAGATTTTTTGGCAAATTTAATAACTTTGTAAATAAAAGTCAGAATTGGCCCAAGTTAGGTAACCAGAGGATTTTGAGGTCGCTGATTACGATTATGATGTGTAAATTGACCCCCCGAACACCTGGCTCCAGCGAACACTCCACGGACACCTGGTGCGCCCTAACCTGGATGCGGACGTCATCTTCAAGAATTTTCCTGGAAATAGCGAAAAAAACGAACCGAAAATCATTATGGGGGCATTTTGTGTGCGCTGAATTCGAATTTCATATGGAAAACGACCCCCCGAACACCTGGTGCGCCCTAACCTGGCACTGAAAGTCATCCCCTAGGTTTTCCCAGACACAACTGAAAAATAGGAACTGACAATCGTTACTGGGGGTTTCTTGGGGCGCTGAAGTCAAATATGGCACCGGCGAACACTTCACGGACACCTGGTGCGCCCTTACCTGGCCCTGGACGTCATCACCGAAGTTTTTCCAGACACAAGTGAAAATGACGAACCGACAATCGTTACGTGAGGTTTCTTGGGGCGTTGAATTCAAATATGACATTGGCGAACACCCCACGGACAATTGGTGCACCCTCACCTGGCGCTGAACCGTCCTCGAGGTTTTTCACGAGACAATATTAGAAAATCGAAGTTATTGATTAATGTGGTTAGGTGAAGTAACGGTTGGATTTTATTTGATTTGAGTTCAATAAAGAGTTTTGAAATATCAATTACCTACATAAACTTTGACTTTCTATTCATTTTCTTCCTTTCCTCCATACATATTTTAATTAGAATCAACAATTCCATACAGTTATTGCAGTACATTGACGTCAGTCTCTAAAATATCAGGTTTAGTTGACATTCATGCAGTGCACCAGGTGTTGGGAGGGCATGTTCGGCGTAAAATTTTAATTTAGCGACCCAAAAAACCCCCCTAACAATTTTGGGTTCGTCATTTTCACTTGTGTCTGGAAAAACTTCGGTGATGACGTCCAGAGCCAGGTTAGGGCGCACCAGGTGTCCGTGAAGTGTTCGCCGGTGCCATATTTGACTTCAGCGCCCCAAGAAACCCCCAGTAACGATTGTCGGTTCCTATTTTTCAGGTGTGTCTGGGAAAACCTCGGGGATAACTTTTAGAGCCAGGTTAGGGCGCACCAGGTGTTCGGAGGGGCCGTTTTCCACATGACATTCGAATTCAGCGCACACAAAATGCCCCCATAATGATTTTCGGTTCGTTTTTGACGCTATTTCCAGGAAAATTCTTGAAGATGACGTCCGCATCCAGGTTAGGGCGCACCAGGTGTCCGTGGAGTGTTCGCTGGAGCCATATTTAAATTCAGCGACCCAAAAAACCCCGTGGTCTCGATTTTCTCTCCTTCCTCGCATGAAATTCGGGATAGTCCCCCGGAGATGACTTTCGTCGACGTTCCTGAGCTCCAGGTGTTCGGGGGGTCAATTTACACATCATAATCGTGATCAGCGACCTCAAAACCCCCTGGTTACCTAACTTGGGCCAATTCTGACTCTTATTTACAAAGTTATTAAATTTGCCAAAAAATCTCTCAAAAAATGAATTTTTAAAAGCATTTTTGGCTGCAGCAATGCAACTTCCGGTTTGTACTAAGTAGAAAGTAGGTAGGAATGGTATAAATAATTTTTGAAAGCAAATGCAAAAAACCGCATTCCGATCCGTCCTATCCTAAAAGATTTCCTATATTTGACCTTTTTAGTGCTTCATTGCCTCGACTATAAATATGTTTAGGATTAGCTAGATAAAAAAATTTGATAATATCAATCTATGGAAGTTGTCAAGTAATGATAGAAAATAATTGAAAAAAAGGATATAAAAGGGGTTGCTACGTTGTTAAGGGGATTATTGATTGAGTTGAGTCAGAGAAAATTTTATGGATGTAACATTAATTGTCAAAAAGATAAAATGAAAATTAACTTTTGAAACAGAAAAAACGACTTTTTAAAAACAATTTAAAATTACACAAGAGACTTTATTACTTGAAAGTTAACAAAGATCTGATTTTATTTTACAAATTACTATAATTTATAATGTTGGATTAAAAGTATTGTCAGCGGTTTTGTATTGTGTATAGTCGGCGGGTTTCGTTCCATAACTCCTCCGGGGCAAGCTGAGAACTATGGGGTTTCTCCATGGTTCGATAGTAGAGGGAAGTTTCCTGGAATAGGGTCCATTTTTGTTTGTTGATTTGGTACCTCTCTTTTTTGTTGATTTCTTCTGATACAAAATTTGTAAAGAATATACGTTCCTGTAAAAAGGACTGTAACATAGAGCAGTATTGTATAAAAGCTAATATTTTTAAAATGCACTTTAGGAATGTTTATATTTTTCAATTTTGTCTTCTGAGCTTCTAAAGTATTTTGAATAGTATTAAGTTCGTCAAATTTCACACTGTCTATTTGCACTGGGTTAAAATTAGAATTGTCTATTAGTGGATCATTTTTAAAGAAGTCTATATTTGGTAATTTAATTTGTTTATAATTTGGTTCTGAGGATTCGAGCGTTTTTAAAAGCACTTTGTCTATTTGCACATCACAATACTTGTTGATTTCTATAAGGTAACTTCCATTCAGTGGTATATTGTCTGTGGTTTTGATGTTTTGATTATTTTCTAACTTCTGGATTCTGGTGTCGTTGATTTTTGTTAAAATTTGGTTGCAGCGTTT